>VMDR010010094.1:0-31706 GCA_007922815.1 Macrotus californicus | reverse complement strand
ATAACCTTTCAAAGACTGCAGACTTTTAAAAATGATAGGTAATAATTAAAATTTTTTTTCACTGTAGAAAAAAAAGAGGGGAAGGAATCATTTTCTACCTGTTTTAATGTGGAGAAAGGGAAATTTTTTCTAAATGAAAACTTGGAAAAGATAAGGAACAAAAAGACCTTTGAATCTTGTTCGTTCCTGAAGTTTAAATTTGTACATAAAAAATGGAGAGGAAAGAATAAAAATTTAGCCCTCTGAAAGATGTTCAGAGGAAAACATCCTTCAAGAAGTCAGTGGCAACAATAGTTTGCACATCACACGCACAGCAACAGTGGCAACAATAGTTTGCACATCACACGCACAGCAACAGTGGCAACAATAGTTTGCACATCACACGCACAGCAACAGTGGCAACAATAGTTTGCACATCACACGCACAGCAACAAATTCTGTCTCTGTGTTTTGAATCTGGAGATGAAAAAAAGTCAAAAGGAAAAATTCCAGAGAAGGTTCAAATTTATTCTCCAACCTCAGAGCCTAGTTCAAGTTCGCCTGTGTGCTTTTATTGCTTAGTTCACACACACAAATTAGCACTGGCAATCCTAAGAGCCAGCTTTGAAAAAAATCTTCTGCCTCTGGAGTTGATGAAAGAAAACACTCTTTCTCAAAAATGTGATTATTTGGTTCCTCACAAGTTCAAAATGTGTGAAAAGAGAGAGGGGAATTTCTTTAAAGGAACTTTCTTCTGCCACATTTTAAGATGTTGATTGTTCGTCAATGATGGGCAATCAGGGGGCTTCTAAAAGCAGGGAAACATAATGGTATCTTTCAAATTAGTCAACAGGGAACTTAGTGTCAAGTTATGTATATAACCAGAATACCTTGGGGTTGCTTTTTGTAGTTAGTCTTTTATAGGGAAAAAAAATAACACAGTAATTTACATTTTGAATCATTGGGATTTAACAGTGACCTTTACTACAGTAAAATCTCATTGAAAAAAAACCTTGCTATAACATTCCCTGAAGAATAACTTGTTATAGTTGTGGCCAGATAAAATATGATTTGCTTGTGAGGTGAAAGCTACTACTATGCCCTCCCATCTGCCTTATATATTCCTGTGAAATTATATTGAAGTTATATTGAAATAAGTATGAGAATAACACCAATTGTCTAACCAAAGAAAACATTCACAAATCTAACAGTTTAAAAAAGGATATGAGAAGTGTAAGTTATGAAATGTGCATTTTGCTAAAGTCTTACAACACAAGGGTCAGGAGAAGAGAAGTCCAAAGTTGGGAGTTGTGTTTGAAGCTCCTCCGTGGGCGGAGTCTCTCTGTCCTGGCCAACCACACAAGTCGCTTGTCAAACTCCATGGGCATTCGCCTTAGAACTTTATCTAATGCCTTTCAACACTGCAGAAGCCACTGCCAATCAAACTAGTTTTTAAAAATACATACACTCTTTTTTTCTTGGTCAAAACAGGAAAGTGTTTTGAAATTTTGTACTTGGCGACGTGCACGGTGTTTGTATGGGTTTGAGGTAAGAACAACCTTAGAAATCATCTGTCTACTCCTTTAAACGGACACCAGCCCCTAAATCTGTGTTCTCATTCAAGTGTGCTCATTTCCATGTATTTTATCATAGCATCGTTTTATACTTTGTAGAAGAAAATTTTCTTCTTGATATCACATTCTCAAGAGGTAGAACTTCCATTAGATGTGGAGATTTTAAAACTGCTTCCTAAATTGGAAAGTATTATCTACATCTCAAAGAACATACATCACAAATGGTTTTTAAAAATTCAAAAGCACCCCAAACAAGATACACAATATATCCACCAAGGATTTTAAATAAATCTAATATTTAAATTATTAAAAAACCACACCAAGTCTTCTTGGCTGAACCTCACATGACCACCTACTCTGGGTAGATGGGATGAAGTTGAGGTATGAGGGTGTGACATCTGGCAAGGACTTGTGAATTACAATTTTCTTTTACAACTGAAAACCGTATCCTGGTCAGGTCTCAGTGGGGTTCACCGCTGTCAGAGCACACAAGGTTTGTTTTGATCTGGTATGGAGTAACACACATCGCATTCGGTTCGCACTAATAACATCCCCATGTCTGGTGTGCACCAATCCAGAGCCTGCTAATTAAAGGTTGGAATTAACCAAACACGGTTTTACTACAAAACATGTGAAACTTATTAAAACTTAAAAGTAACTGCTGATTCTCAATATAGGCAGAACTGAAGAATGTGGGAGTCTTGTGAGGTTACTTAAGCAAAAACGTTCAAGCCCACTCAGAATGCTTCAGTCTGACTTTTCAGTACACAATGTGTTAACGTAATAGAGAACTGCTCAAGTTTTAAGATTACGGAAACCGAGAGGTAAAAAGGATTCACCGGGGTTAACTCCTACTCTGCGTTTTTGGTTTAACAAGTAATTCTGTATGCAGTTGTTACCATAGCACTTTCTCACCAGAAAACTGTTGCTTGATTTCAGAGTGAAAGGGGGAGCGGTGCTAACCTGGAAGACGGCAGAGAGGAGGTGAGTTTCAGCCACTAAGTTACACAGCTCAATATAAGACTGCAGTTTTATTTTTTGTTTTTTAACTATACATAATATACATATTTAAAAGTACTGTTTCATAAGTATACAATTTGCTAAATTTTCACAAACTGGATTTATCCTTGTAACAAGTACCCAGGTCAAGAGACAAAACATTCTTGGCACTCTTACAGATTTTTCTTTTAACTTAGCAATGTAGCTTCACCTACAGTGGGCTCCTAGATCTTGCTCTGGTCATGATTTGAAAGAAGAGCAAACTTCTGAAGCTGGAAAACAACAGAAATGAGAATAGCCATCACTGAGTTCCCTCTGCTTATGGTTATGACAGAACTACTGGGTCCCAACATGGGATGTGGGACAACAACCACTCAAGCTGCATCCAAGGAAGGCACAAAGAGGAGAAAAACATTTCAATTAAGAGGTCTAAGATGGCGGTGGGGTAGGTGGATGTTATGCTCACCCCCTCCCAGGACCAAACTTGAATTACAACTAAAATATAGAGCAATCAACCCGAAGACTAGCTGAAGAGAAGTCTTATAACCACGTGAAGACTGATAGGAAGGGCAGAGACTCGAAAAGGGCTGGCCCTGCTTCCACAGGCAGTGACTAAGATTCCAGAGGGGTATCTCAGCTGCAACGGTTCCCCCTGAGGAGCTGGGGTCTCAACCCAAACCCAGGCTTCCCAGCCCCAGAGCACCAGAGCCAGGAACATGTGCCCACAGAACATCTGGCTGTGAAAAAATCAGCCAGGATTCTGTCTACCAGGGAGAGACAGGAATCCGCTAGAGACACAAACCCCTCTTAAAGGGCCAACAAACAAAATCTCATTTGCAGCCACTCACAACGGGCTCGGGCGGAGGGAGGGTAGAGCATGCCCAACTGGTTCAGAGCCTTCCCTTCACACAGCAAATCTTGATCTATTTGGGCCCGATAAACTCTTCTTCTTTTTTAAGATTTTATTTATTTATTTTTAGAGAGAGGGGAAGGGAAGGAGAAAGAAAGAAACATCGATTGGTTGCTTCTCACATGCCTCCAACTGGGGACCTGGCCCTGGTCATTATTTTTTCAAATAAGTTGCCCTATATATCCTTTAAACTATCTTCATTTTTAAAAATGCCTTTTTTTTTCCTTTTTGGTGCTCTGACTGGGTATTTTCTGCTATGCTGTCTTTAAAACACCACTGATCCTATCCTCTGCTCTTCCAACCTACTGTTTATCCCTTTCAGTACATTCTTTATTTCAGATATGGTATTCTGCATTTCTGACTGGTTCTTTCTTGTGATTTTTATGCCCTGTCTCATGCTGTTGTAGTTCTCACTAAGTTCCTTAAATATCCTTCTAACCATTGTTTTGAACTGTATATTTGATGAATTGCTTGTGTCCATTTCATTTAGCTCATTTTCTGGAGATTCCGCCTGTTCTTTCATTTGGTGCTATGTTTCTTTGTCTCTGCATTTTAGCTGCCCTCTTGTGTTTGTTTCTATGTATTAGGTAGATCTGCTATGACTCCCAGTCTTGGTAGAGTGGCCTTATGTATTAGATGTCCTGTGGGACAAAATGGTGCAGTCTCCTTGATCACCTGAGCTGGGTGTTCCAGGAATGTCCCTTGTGTGGGTCGTGTGGGCCCTCTAGGTGTTATTTATCTTGATTTCTATTGACCCACTGTGCGTGGATTTGGCTCTCAGGCTGGCTGACTCTAAGAATCAACCCTGACCACAGTGCTCAAACTGCTGTGCAGATGCTGATCACAGAAGCAGAATTCATCTCATGAGGGTCTTGTACTTGCCAAGAACTTTCTTTGAATATGCTGCTTGTCAAGCTAATTGGATTCTGCCGTGATGTTGTCTAAAGCTGGCCATTGGGTGTGTTTGTTCTGGGGTCTCTTGGGAGGGACTCTGGTGTGCAGACCAGTGTTAGACAGGTTGCCCAAGACCTGCGACTGGCCTTGGGCAACTTATTTGGAGCTACAAAGTGATCCACAGTTTGTGGTTGCCTCTGCTGGGCCTGGGTGTGCATGGGAAGGACCATGCTGTTGAGAAAGCCAGCTTTTAACAGCACTGGGCTTCGAGGCAAGTCAGCAAAAGTTCCAAGGCACCTGAAGACTGGCCTCTGCCCATCTACTGCCTGTTAGGCTCATTCACTGAAAGAGCCACTACAGTACTTGAGTTGCACACAGTAGGTTCTAATTGGATTCCTAGGTAGGGGCGAGTGGTGTTAACTAGATTGATACAAGTTCAAACTCAGTGCCAGTGCTGGGTCTGAGGCCACTCCGCAAATGGGTGGTATACCAAGCCTAGCTGCCACTCTCTGGGTACTTGCACATTTGTGATGGGCTGGGAGTTCTGAGAATCATAAGGGTGAGGCCAGAGAGTTTTTCATGTGCAGCCTTGACTGGGGTAGCTCAAGGGGTTGGGTGTCATCCTGCAAACAGAAAAGTTGCTGGTTTGGTTCACGGTCAGACCACACATGCCTGGCAAGAGGGTGGCAGGTTATTCTCTGGGTGTTCTGGAGGGGACAACCTCTGAGGCAGAAGCCTGCCATTCTTCCAAAATTGTGTAGCTTCTGTATTTTATGTTGTTTTAGTTTGTAAGCTAACCCTATAGCAATAAGATAATTAAAACTAACAGGGGGGAAAATGATAGGAGAACTCAGGTGTTAAAGAGTTCAGCCTTAATTGTTAGGCCTAAGTGACTAATGCATGGGGAAAGCTATTATTCCAAAGTTGTGAAGCTTTTGAATAAAGACTCCTTTCCCATATTGCTGAAACTTTGCCCCTGGGATTTTGCCTAGAGTATAGTGGAGGGCAGCAGGATCCCACTCACTGTTCGGTAACAGATCTGTCAGACAGAAAATCAGCAAGGAACCAGCAGCCTTAAATAATGCACTAGGTAAGATAGATTTAATCGATATCTTCAGAGCATTTCACCCAAGCAGCAGAATATACCTTCTTTTCAAGTGCACATGGAAAATTTTCTAGGATAGACTACATGTTATGATACAAAATAAGTCTCAATAAATTTAAGAAAATTGAAATCATATCAAGCATCTTCTCTGACCTTAATGGTGTGAAATTAGAAACCAACCACAAGGAAAACAATGAAATATACACAAAGACAAGGAAGCTAAATAACATGTTACTAAACAATGAATGGGTTAACAATGAGATCAAGGAAGAAATCAAAAGACATCTTGAAACAAATGAAAATGAAAAGAAAACAACCCAAAATCTATGGGACACAGCAAAAGTACTACTAAGCGGGAAATTCATAGCACCACAGGCCTACCTCGAGAAACAACAAAAACCTTAGATAAACAATCTAACCTTACACTTAAAGGAACTAGAAAAAGAACAACAAACAAAGCCCAAAGTGAGTCGAAAAAAGGAAATAATAAAGATTAGAGCAGGAATAAATAAAATAGAGTCTAAAAAATAATACAGAAGATCAATAAAACCAAAAGCTGGTTCTTTGAAAAGATACACGAGATTGACAAACCTTTAACTAGATGCATCAAGAAAAAAAGAGAAAGGACCCAAATAAATACAGTCAGGAATGAAAGAGGAGAATAACTAACACCAGAGAAATTCAAAGGATTTTAAGAACATGTTACAAACAACTATATGCCAGTCAGTTGGACAATCTGAACAAAATGGATAAATTTTTAGAAACATACAATCTTCCAAAAATAAATCAGGAAGAATTAGAAAATCTGAATAGACAGTTTACAACTAATGAAGTTGAAGCAGTAATTTAAAAACTCCCAACAAACAAATGTCCTAGTCCGGATGGCTTCAGAGGTGAATTTTGCCAAACATTCAAAGAACTAACACCTCTCCTTCTCAAACTATTCAAAACAATTCAAGAGGAGGAAAGACTCCCAAGTTCATTTTACTAGCCCAGCATTATCCTAATTCCAAAACCAGATGAAGACACTACAAAGAAAGAAAATTATAGGGCAATATCTCTGATGAACATACATGCAAAAATCCTCAACAAAATATTAGCAAACAGAATCCAACAATACATTAAAAAGTTCATACACCATGATCAAATGGGATTTACTCTGGGAATGCAAGGCTTGTACAATTTCTGCAAATCAGTAAATGTAATGGATAAAAACCACATGATTATATCAATAGTTGCATTTGATAAAAGCATTTGATAAAATCCAGCACCCATTTATGATAAAAACTCTCAGCAAAATGAGAATAAAGGGAACATATCTCAGCATAATAAAGGCCGTATATGATAAATCCACTGCCAGCATCACACTCAAAGGGCAAAAACTAAAAGTATTTCTTTTAAGATTGGGAACAAGATAGGGATGTCTGCTTTCACCACTCTTATTCAACATAGTACCAGAAGTCCTAGCCAGGTACATGCAAAAAAAGAAAAAAGAAAAAAGAAACTAAACCACCTTCTTACACCACACACAAGATTAAATTCAAAATGGATTAAAGACTTAAATAGACTCAAAACCATAAAGATCCTTGAAGAAAACATAGGCAGTAAAACCTCAGACATTTTTCATAGCAATATTTTTTTCTGATATATCTCCTTGGGCAAAGGAAACAAAAGAAAAAATAAGCAAATGGGACCATATCAAACTAAAAAGTTTTTGCACCTCAAAGAAAATTATCAATAAAATGAAAAGACAACCCACTGAATGTGAGAACATATTTGCCAATGATACATTTGATAAGGGGTTAATTTCCAAAATGTATGAAGAACTTGCAAAACTCACCACCAAAAAACCAAACAATCTAATTTACAAACTGGGGAAGTAACCTGAATAAACACTTCTCCTAGAAGACGTACAGATGGCCAACAGACACGTGAAAGGAAGGTCAGTATCACGAATCATCAGAGAAGTGCAAATTAAAACCACAATGTGATATCACCTCACACCTGTCAAAATGGTCATCATCAATAACTTGACAAACAACAAGTACTAGCAAGGATGTGGAAAGGGAACCCCCAAGCACTATTGGTGGAAATGCAGACTGGTACAACCACTCTGAAAAGCAGTATGGAGATACCTCAAAAAATGAAAAGTGGAACTGCTTTATGACCTAGTGATCTCACTTCTAGAAATATACTCAAAGAAACCCACATATATCAAAAGAGTATATGCACCCCTATGTTCACTGCAGCGTTATTTACAATAGCCAAGATTTGGAAGCAGCCCAAGTGCTCCTCAGTAAATGAGTGGATAAAAAAGCTGTGGTTCATTTGCACAATGGAATACTAGTCAGCAGTAGAAAAAAAAAGAAATCTTACCTTTTGTGACAGCATGAATTGACCTGAAGGGTATTACGCTAAGTGAATTATATCAGTGAGATAAAGTACCATATGATTTCACTTATATGTGGAATCTAATGAACAAAATTAACAAACAAAAGAGAAACAGGCTCATGGATACAGAGCACAGAATAACAGCTATCAGAGGGGAGGGAGATTGAGAGGGCTGGGTAAAAAACTGAAGAGATTAAGCAAAGAAAAACTTCATAGACAGACAACAGTATGATGATTACCAGAGAGAAAGGGGGTGGAGAGAGAAAGAAGAGGGTAAAGAGGAGATAAATGGTGATGGAAGGAGACTTGATTTGGGGTGGTAAACACACAGTACAATATACAGATGGTGTATTATAGAATTGTGCACCAGAAACCCGTATAATTTTATTAACCAATGTGATCCCAGTTTGTTCAATTAAAAATTTTAAAACATTCTTTTCAAGTTTGCCCTAACCAGTGTGGCTCAGTTGGTTGGGCTTCATTCCCACAAGGGAAATGCCACCGGTTTGATTCCCGGTGAGGGCACACACCTGGGTTGCCGTTCGGGCCTCATTTGGGACATATATGAGAGGCAACCAATCAATGTGTCTCTCTCACGTCTATGTTTCTCTCCCTCTCTTTCTCCCTCCCTTCCCCCTCTAAAAAAACTAAATAAATAAAGTCTTTTTAAAAAATTAAAATACTTTTCAACTTAAAAAAAAATAACTTCTTTTCCTGGGAGGTGTGGTCAAAGCCTGTTACAAGAGTCACGAAAGCACTGTGGTCTGGGAACCAAGATCCCAGGATCTGGAATCAGAGATGCTATCACCACAAGTTACTAGAAGGAAGACCCAGTCCAAGCTGTCTAATCTCTCTGAGCCTCAAGAGCCCCACGAATAAAATTAAGATGTGCCAATCTCACTGAGTTATTGAGTGGATCAGTGAGATCCCCTTTTCACAGTTCCTTGTGAAAAGTGCTGAACACAAGAAGTAATCAAAGATTATTATATATATTATTATATAACAATTGAATCATTATTGTCGTTATTACAATGTCTGAAAAACTGTTCATCCATTGGAGAAACCTCCTGGTTTTCTCCTCCGTCAGTTTACCCTCCTCATGTAGGTTTTGTTATGTATCTTTTGGCCTGTTAGAACAGAATTCAAGGCTAAAGACTAAGTGACCTCTGTTGGTGAAGGAACCCATGTACGCCATCCCTTCTTCTCTGGACTTACATAAATCTTTAAACAAGTAGTACCTTCTAACATGTATCCTACACCAGGTTTTCAAAATCTGGTGTGCATAAAAGTCACCTGGATTTCTGAGGCTCATACTTAAATATTCTCTTTCAGTAGACCTGGGAGAGCCCAGGAATCTGCATGTTGATCAGTGCCCAGGTGAGTCTGACCTAAGTGGTCTCTGCACCACCCTCTGAGAAATATAGACCCTCTGAGTCTCAGGACCTAAGAGATTATAAAAGGAGCATCTATCGAAGCAGAGGAATGTTCACTGACTCAATTTTCTAGGCTGAGTAGATAGTATTTACAGTGGACATGTTCCAAACACTAAAGGAATTTTTTAAGGAATTCTCCAAACATGTGGGTTGTTGGCCTTCATTTCAGTTAGATCGTTTGCATGTCCTTAAAAGTCATAAGCAGAAATGATACGGTAATTAAATTGGTTGAGTCAAATCAATGCAAAGTTAAAATTCATAAAAGCAAAAATAAGATTCCTACAAATGTGTAAATGTAAATTTTTCTCATTATGATTTTCTATTTCTTGAGCTTTTTCTCTATTTTTGGCATTTTCAGTTCCTCTTATTTCTTCCTAAAATGGGCTCATAAGCCCAAGACATTTTTGTAAAAAATTTTATTTGTACATATGCACTTAGAAACATCTATTTATATATCTTGAGGTAAGTAGAATGCTTTGTTGAAAAATAATTCTTGACCTTTACGCTCTGCCCTTTTTCCTTGCCACCATCATCGTCACTTTATGCAGTGCATAGGAAATTATGTCCACTTTCTTAAAAGGTATATCCCTTCACCAAGTTCAGTTACAGGTCTTTCAGGGAAACAACTTGATATTCTTAAGTGAGATTACAGTTCAGATTATAAGTTTAGTTTTCTTCAGTTGAGCTCCATAAGCAATTATACAGCACCCACTATGGTCCCAATTCCATTAGGCTGGGCCGATTGTTTTCACAAGTTGATGAGAGAATACTGACCACATTGTGGCAGAACATGATTGGAACAAGGACAAAGCACCAGCTCTCTCCACCGAAGAAGAGCTCATACAGCCCATCTTGGTAGCAGATACATCATACAGCCCCAATACATCTGAATTTGCTTTTATAGAACAGGTAATTTTCGTTTTCCTTCCTAGACACCCCACCCACAAATTCCTGCCCAGAGAGCACAATTGTTGGAAGCTCTTCCCTTACATAGTTTTAGTCTGCCCAACCCTGTCCCATGGCCTGACATTGTCAAATTTGCTGGCTTTTCTAAGAGGTCCTGAGCCAGTCCGTTTCTAAGAAAGCACCTGTTGAAGTGAGAAAAAAGGCTTTGAGACTAGATAAAAATATACCAATATCAGTGCTTGTCCTGAGGAGAAGTAGCGTTTATTAAGAGTGATTTTTTTATATTCTCCAAAATTTCCATAATTAAAGTGTTACTTTCATAATTGGAGAAAGCAACTTAGAAAAAGAATAAGAAAAAGTACATCTTAAATTGGGGTATCCTACCACTAGAAAATAGGGTATAGAGCCATTGTAATTGGCACTATTATCAGACATTCTTAAATTTCAGTGCACACTAAGTTCAAAATGTAGTTGCTTTGAAAAAGGGCTCTTGATAGAATACACAATTGCTTTTTTTCTTGGATCTCAAGATTTCAGGCGTGAGTAAGATTGAAGATGGTTTAGTTTTCTTTTTGCCGCTCAAATTTTCTAAAATAAGCACAAATAACTTCTATAATTAGAAGCATACCAATAAATATTATTATTTGGGAAGAAGATTTTAGACTCATGTAAGCCCACAGGTAATTAGTTTTCACCCAAATTTATCTCTGCACTACAGGAATTTGCCTAAACATTTTGAGTGTGGTTGTCAATTTCTTAAAATAACATTCGATGAAATTTATTTGCTTTAATGATTTTAATAACTTGGTATCTTGGAAATATTCTTGATTATTAAGTCTATCATCTGGTTTTGGTATAAATTGAATTCAGGAAACTGTACAATTAACAAAATTCCATCTTTTTCGAATATGGCCTTTTAAATAAGCAAGCTTTAGATTTACAATGTGGGACTTGTGAAAATGTCTCATTACCTAGGATTACCATAATCCTGGAAATGACGAACTTGAAAATTTGTAGATTCATTTTAAGACCACAAAGAAGGCTGAAAGAAGGAGTCTATATTTATTGTGACCAGGTGTTCCTGGACACTATCTTTAATAGCTAAGACCACATTGTTCTATCCCCAGAGCTCTGTGCAGGAAGACATAAAAGGTATGAAGGTCTAAGAGGGCCTGGTAAACTCTTCACCCTAACTGCTCAAAGTGTACCTCATTCTTGGGATAGAACTTAGCAGCTTCCAGCTAAAGGTGAGAAGTGCTAAGATTTATGAAAACAGATGTTGAAGTCAGTAAACTCAGTCTGTGTCTAACACATCATCCCACTGGACCAAATAGTATAGGAAATTGAATTCCTTCAAACAAACAAACATCAGAAGGCAAACAAACATGAAAAGACAAATGATAGAATTGGCTAATTCTAGGCTCAGCCAGAATGGACTCCTCATAGAAATCATTTTATTCTTATGTTTCCTCATTTAATTTTGAAAACAAAATATTGTTTAATATTGAAAACAAAATTTAAGACATATAATACTTTTAAATAATACAATCAGAAAAAGGCAAACGATATACATATCTATACAGTTTAACATGCAAGGTCCATATTTGTAAGCCTAAAAAGAGATTATATGTTTATGATACAACTAAGGATAATTTTCTTCAATTGAACCGTTTCTGAAAAGAAAACTTTCTTATTTTATCTGTTAACAACTTTTGTCATGAAGATTGAATTGATCTTTAAAGTTAGGTTTTTTTACTTTAAGCAACAAAGCAATGAATGACCTCTAGTGAAGGGAATATGAGCAGATGGTTCCCCAGCACTGAGACCCAGAGGATACCGGTTGCCTTGCATGCTCCTCCAATAACTTGCTCAGTCCTTGGGTGTGGGCTAGATAGGCCTTCTCTATGGTTTACTTTGCATAGACTAGGTTGGAATGACAATGGAGAATAGTAGTTATTGGCTACACCCAAAGAGCTTGGATTGAAATTCCAGTTCCTGACTTCGAGCCAAGATGGAGGTGTGGGTAGATATACTTTGCCTCCTCACACAACCAAGAGAAGGACAACAAGAAATTAAAAAAACAAAAAACAAAAAAACAACCAGAACTGCCAGAAAGTCAAACTGTATGGAAGCCCAACAACCAAGGAGTTAAAGAAGAAACATTCATTCAGACTGGTAGGAGGGATGGAGACGGGCAGCTGGGGCAGAAAAGATGCATGGCAAAGTGGTGGCTGAAGGACCAGGTGGGTGAGATGGCAGCTGGTGGTCCCACATTTGAGTGTGGATAAACTGGGAGGAACAACTGGGGAGCAAGACAGGCAGCGCAATCCAGTGTTCCAGTGTGGGGAAATAAAGCCTCAAAACCTCTGGCTGTTAAAATCTGTGGGGGTTGCGGCAGTGGGAGAAACTCCCAGCCTCACAGGAGAGTTCATTAGAGAGACCCACAGGGTCCTAGAACATACACAAACTGACCCATCTTGGAATCAGCACCAGAAGGGCCCAATTTGTTTGTGGGTAGCAGGAAATATTACTGGAAGCTGGCGAGAGCCAAGAGCTGAGCAAGTGGCATTGATCCCTCTTGGACCCCTCCCTCACATACAGTGCCAGAACACAGCAACGTGGGTTGCCGTGCCCTGGCCAATACCTAAGGCTCTGCCCCTTACAATGCAATAGGTGAACCAAGGCAAAGAAATATGGCCCAAATGAAAGAACAGACCAAAGCTCCAAAAATACAACTAACCAATGAAGAGATAGCCAGTCTGTCAGATGCAGTTCAAAACACTGGTTGATAATCAGGATGCTCACAGAAATGGTTGAGTATGGTAGCAAAATAGAGGTAAAAATGAAGGCTATGCAAAGTGAAATAAAGAAAAATATACAGGGAACCCACAGTGAAGGGAAGGAAATCAGGACTCAAACCAACAAGTTGGAACACAAGGAAGAAATAAACATTCAACCAGAACACAATAAGAAACAAAAATTTGTAAAAAATGAGGAGAGGCTTAGGAATCTCCAGGACAACTTTAAACGTTCCAACATCCGAATCATAGGGGTGCCAGAAGGAGAAGAGGAACAGAAAGAAATTGAAAACTTATTTGAACAAATAATAAAGGAGGGCTTCCCCAATCTCTCAAAGGAAATAGACTTCCAGGAAGTCCAGGAAGCTCAGAGAGTCCCAAAAAATTTGGACCCAAACAAGCACACACCAAGCACATCATAATTACATTAGCCAAGATGAAAGATAAGGAGAGAATCTTAAAAGCAGCAAGAGAAAAGGAGATAGTTACCTACAAAGGAGTGCCCAACAGACTGTCAGCTGATTTCTCCAAAGAAACCTTGCAGGCAAGAAGGGGCTGGAAGGAAGTATTCCAAGTCATGAAAGGCAAGGACCTACATCCAAGATGACTCTATCCAGCAAAGCTATCATTTAGAATGGAAGGGCAGATAAAGTGCTTCCCAGATAAGGTCAAGTTCAAGGAGTTCATCATCACCAAGCCCTCATTGTATGAAATGTTAGAGGGACTTAAGAAAAAGAAGATCAAAACTATGAACAGTAAAATGACAACAAACTCACAACTATCAACAACTGAACCTAACAAACAAACAAACCAAAACAAACTAAGCAAACAACTAGAACAGGAATGGAATCACAGAAATGGAGATCACATGGAGGGTTATCGGTGGGGAAGGGGAGGGAGGAGAATGGAGGAAAAGGTACAGGAAATAAACATAATTGGTAGGTACAAAAGAGACAGAGGGGAGGTTAAGAATAGTATAGGAAATGGGGAAGCCAAAGAACTTATATGTACGACCCATGGACGTGAATTAAGGGGGCAGGGAATGCTGGTAGAACAGGGAGTACAGGGCAGAGTGGAATAAAGGGGAGAAAAAAATGGGACAACTGTAAGAGCATAATCAATAAAATATACTTAAAAAATTAAAATGTTCATTAAAAAAAATTCCAGCTCCCCTATTTATTCGCTTGTGACCTTAGGTGACTTATCTTAGTTCTTTCTGCCT
Source organism: Macrotus californicus (assembly GCA_007922815.1). Classification (NCBI taxonomy): domain Eukaryota; kingdom Metazoa; phylum Chordata; class Mammalia; order Chiroptera; family Phyllostomidae; genus Macrotus; species Macrotus californicus. The sequence goes on along the minus strand of VMDR010010094.1, from coordinate 17,495 downwards.
CTGTTTCCTTGCCTGCAGATAAAGATAATAATACTACTCTATCATAAGTTTGTTATAAAGCATCAATAAAGTTAACCCAGGCAAAGTTCTTAAAGTAATGTCTATACATAGTAAATAGTTTTAACTGTATTCATAAACACAGTGAAAGTACAAAGGAAAGAAATCAAGAATGAAGAAAGAACAATTGTCAAATAGTATTGTGGAAATTGTTTTAGAAAAATTGAAAATCATATGCAATGCATTCATAGCCATAGTTATGCAGTTTTGGAGTTTTCTTTTCTTGTCTTTTGTTTTTCCCTCTGATATCTGGGTGAAAGTTTCCAGGAACTCGGAGTGGAGATTTCTATATTGTCATCGAAACTTTGCCATAAACAAAGACCAATCTCCCACAAGGCTGAGATGGTGTTTTTAAAGAAACAGCAGTAATTTGTGGCACATTTCCACCTATAAAAGTAATGGCCAAAACGTGTTCTCAATTTCACTTAGAACCCATTGTGTTAAGAAACAAATCTTTTGGGGACTGGATATCCATCACATTCCTGTGTAAAAAGTATTTTTTAATCACACTCTGTCAGTGGGAAGTGGTACAGAAGAAGAAAGAGGCGACCTCATGAATGGGAAGCACAATGATGAGTCTAATTCATCAAATTTCTCAACAGATTTCTTACAGCAGTCAAATGAAGAGGAAGGTAACAGCGAATTATTATCTTTCACTCAACACTTCTCCCTCTGCCAAGAATTTTTAAAATGTCACAAAAACATAATTCACATGCTGCACGGATTGTGAACAATTTTCTCTGGACCTTCCACTATGTATCCAGCAGCACCCAATTTCGATGTGATCCAAGCAGGACAGCAAATGCCCAACACACTCTCTGCCCTGCTACTCAAATGCCCCGGGATATGGAGAGGACCCCGTGCAGCATGCACTCACAGGGAAGGAAACCCGAATGCTGCTGGGAGAGGGGCGCTGTGAAAACACTGCAGCTCTGCCAAAACTTGGGAAAAGCTGGAAGCCATCACGCAGAGTGAGTGCAATGAGAAGCTCCCATTGATGATCATCTTATCAACACGGTTGGTTGCAAAGAGGAAAAGATACTCTCAAGCCCTGCAGTGCAATCACTTGCAAGCCATGAAAAGGGTTACCTCTTTTCAATCTTTGGATGGCCAGAGTTTAATGCCGTTCCTGATGCATGAAAACAATAATTAGCACTACCATCGTTGAAAGCTTACTGTATTTCAGGCACTGGGCTAATAACTTGACTACAAATATTATCTCATTTAATCCTAAGAACCTTATTTTACATTTAGGGAACCTGAAGCACACAGAGATTAAGTATTTCACCCAATGTCACCCATTGGCAATTGTGACTCACATAATCAGTACTCAATATGTGTTTGGATGAAAAGGGAAGTGAATGCATTTCAGAGTGGAGCATCGTTTCTAACACACAAAATCACTAAGTACACACATGTTACCAGCACTGAAGGGAAAAGATGGCGAAAAGAGACTGAGCGATTTGAAAATGACTAGGCTCAAAGTGCTTTAAATAATTGTGTTGTGGGAAAAAATCGTTGAGGTAGGTCACTATTGTTAATCTCATGTTTGTGTTGTAACCTTGAGATTCAGAACCTTTTGTGTGGTTTCAGAAAGGTATTTCTGATAGAAGGGGTTACACGTAATGATGCTATCCATGACATGGAAATATTGGGGATCTCTAGTGTCAGGAAAACTTATGAGTGTTGTAAGAGGTAGTTTTCCTCCTCTAATTTGAGGCAGCTTACGCAAAAAGAAATACCAATAGCCAATTAACATACAAACATATCTTCAGCCTCAACAGCAATCAAATTTGAATTGCATCAATTTTAAAAAAAAGAAAATTACTAGGATTGCTTAACAGATGGGAAGCATTGTTGCATACTGCAGAGAAATATAGTGATAATCACACTCCCTCTTCCTCATTATCTCTTTCTTAATTGAATTTCCCATCAGTATTAAGCTTAAACTAGCTTTTAAATATTCTGAATAACCATAATCATTACTGTTGGGTGGGGGAGGGGCAGTTTGAGCTAACAGTTTATTGATCTCCAAGAAATAGTAGCAACCCCTTTTTTCTTCCACCTAGTAATAGTCCAAGCACTCATTTATTCATTTATTCATCCTGCAGATATTCCCAGAGCATCTTTTGTATGTCAGGCTCTGGGGACACACTGGCAAACTGGACACAGTCCTACTGTCAGCATCTTACAGTCCAGCAGGAAACCTAGTGGGGAACAAGTAATTGCCCAAATAGTTAACAAATTATAATGACGAGACATGCTATCAGGGAGAGATACATCATGCAGGAGGGAAGCAGGGATGATACATGCCTGCCTGGAAAAGTCAAGGAAGAGGTTGCTGATATGATGTTTAAGCTGAGACCTGAATAGAAAATATGGAAAATGAATGGAAGTTGGCTGGGGTGGAGGGGTGGGGAGATAAAAAATAAAAAATGTTCGAAGCAAAGAGAACAGCCTGTGACAACAGGTATAAGGACCATGAGGCAGAAAGAAACTGGATGCAGTATGGGTATTTGTTCCAATTATTAGAAATTCACACTTCATTGGTTATCAACAGAGCGATATTTTCTAGAAACTGTCATGTAAACGAAGCACTAGAAAATAGGGTATTATAAGACAGACCAAGAAAAGTATTCAAATCCTAAACAATCACATCACTGACCATGGTATAAAAAATTGTTAGGAAATTCTTGCTCAAGGAGCGACCTCTGGGAAGTTCATAAGTCTACCAAGATTCTCCTGCCTCTCTGAGGCTCTGAGGCTCTCTTGCTCCACCTCTCACGGTACAGAATGAGACAGAGAGAGACAGAGAGACTTACACAAGAACCTCTTCCAAAACTTTCAGGTCTTCCAGCAAAACAGGGTGGCAGGCAGCTAGCTGGCCCCATTGCCTTTTCGTTTTGTTCCCCCTACACTTCCTTCCCTGAAGGCCTCCACCCACCTTTAACTTAGACTTATGCATCTGCCAAAGTAAGCAGAGATGCCTTTAAAAAAAAGAAGAAGAAGGGAAAGGGGGAAATGAAGAAAGTAAATCCCCTCAGGACGTCTTGCACTTGGGGATTCACACAGCAAAACTATCTGAATGCCAACCTGACTCCTGTAGCTTTTCAAAACACACAACAACCAGGTCACTCAGCTTAAGTGGCATAAAAAGCAGACCCACTGACTGATTGCATTCACAGTGTGTGGTCCAGAAAATTAATCCATTTGGAGAACAAAGCCCACACCTCTTCTTTGCAAGTTCATTCGGTTTCCTCACTTATTGTTTCCCCCAGGTAATGCCTGCAACCTAAGTAGGATCAGTAAAGTAAGTAGCTCTTGATAAAGTGCAGGAAACATGGGCGGGGGGTGGTGGGGTTGGGGGGTGGAGGTGGAGCAGGAGAGCCTCCATTATCCCAGGATGCAAGGAAACTCTTAAGGTATGGATAGTGTAGTATAGAGCTAAAAGTTACTAAAATTTTACTTATGAATGAATATAAATCTCAACCACAGATTACTCAGCATTTTTCTAATTCTGAATCCCTAGCGACCACTCTGACTAAAAGAGTCCCAATTTGGCATGAATATGGGGTGTCTCACGGGCTTTTCAACAGCCTCAAACCTTCTTTAAGAGGCCAGGCAGGGATTTAGTTTTTCCCATCTCTCTACATAGTCACTCACAGTTTATAAGAGGCTTTTAAAAGTAAGTTCTGAACAAATTGTGTACTATTTAAGTTTATCCTTAGTTTTGTTTTGAGTCTTAAAGCCATCTCATTGTTCTAAATAAATACAAAAAAACAGTTTTGAATTGAGCAAAATAAATGTTACCTATATGTTCTCTCTTCTTTTGCACATTTCCTCTCTGTCAACAGTTCTTAAAGCAGTAAAACCAGAGCCTCACGGGCAGTGTTCTCGTTTTAGCTTTGTCCTCGCCTTATTGCCATGAGACATAAGCCCACCTCCCATGTTGTCCAACTGCAGGGAGCACCCTGTTCTTGCAAAGCATAGTATGAGGGACACAGCCTGGAAGAACTGTTTCAAATGTATACCAAGATAAGGGGCTGCAGAATATTCTAGAACATTAGCCAGATGCCCTTCAACTTCTACGTGTACACAGTGCTTTTCCCAGCCACTCTCCAAAATGATTCTTCTTTCCCTCACAAATGTCCTGGGCAGCGGTGGCAGCATGGAGTTGGGAGGTAAAGAGGACTATGGAAAGCAGGGCCAAGGGAGAAACAAGTTTCTTAGAAACACTTTCAGTCATCCTGCTGAACCACGGAGAAGCCTAAAGTCCCTTCCTTTTTTGCATCTTCTTAAAACGAAGTATTTGCAGCGAATGCTGTGCCAGCCGCCCTCCTGGTGAGCATCACGCACAACTCTCAGAGCGGGTGACCGCAGTGCAGTTCACAGCTGGGCCCTGGAGCTCCTGGCAACTCTCGGTGTCCCATTTCCCCTGAGCTTTTGCTCTTCAAAGAGGGACATCTCCAGGCAGAAGCACCAGTTTTACTGATAAAGTTAAACCGCCCCCGCTGAAACAGGGCAATTTGAACTAACAGAGAATTCAAGTGAAGCAGGATAAGGAAAGGTGCTTGGAAACTAATGGCTTGGCTTTTGAATGCTCAGTTCCCAGGCTGTGGTCCAGGGAGTATCAAACTTCGAGGACACTCAATATGCTGGTGAAGGTGCGCCGGCTCAGCAAAGTGCTGCTCACTGGCCAGGGAACCAGAGGGAAACGATCTTCTCTGGAAGCATTGGGGGATGCACAGATACAATTAATAATAATATCTGAAGGGGGTGGAGAAAGAGTTTTTTTTTTTCAAGGAGGACTTTCTCCGGCACCACAAAATTAAAGGATTTTCTAACTCGATCTTCTTTTCGTCCTTCCCAGAGGAGGAAATTGTAAAGGCCAGCCCTTGAAAAATAATATAGTAAAATCTAACTTTATTCCCCTAATCTCTTAATAATGCTGCAGCTGGCCATGATCTATTTAGCATAACAAAAAAATGTAATGTATTTGTACCAAGCAGGTTTGAAATGCTTTAAAATAGTGAAAGCTATTTACTTGATTGATTAAGTTAAAGTGTTTACATAAAAGTGTCGTATTTTGACATCAGTCATACAACACCACATCTGGTACTTTTAATTAAATTGTGCGAAAAAGACTACATTTTATACTCAGTCACAACAATATGGCTAACGGGAAGCACAAACGTATTCGTCACGCCCAGGGCCTGGGATCTGCAGTTGAGGCATGTGGCTGCTAAACTCCCCAGACTTGGAGTTTGCCGACCTTTCATAGCCTCCAACACATGTTTTGCCTGAACAAAGATGAGGAAACTGGGCCCCACCTCTGTGAGTCAACGGTTATTATTTTTCCTATTTTGATTTAAACCTCTCCAAGCGCCATCAGTGAAGTAAAATGTAATGAGAATTAGAATAAAGTTATCTTAAGGAATTGGTGCTCAGAGCCCAGGTAAGGCGTTTTGTTTTTTTAAACTTTATTCCTGCAGATTAGGAAATAAACTCAAGGAACTTTAATGGAGGAACAGGGGAGCGAAGCTCTATTATTCATTCAGAGTGGGAGCTCATTTGTATCTTGGAAGGGTGGAACTCACACACACCTGAAACATGGCCGGCTCCTACTGAGGCTCTGGATTTAAAACCACTGGTCTTTTCTTTCCTTCCGAAATTAAGATGAAATATTTTAAATATAACAAAGGACAAAATGGCTTGGCTTGTTAAGGCATGCTTACTTCACTTTTAATATAGACAAATAATACTTCAAAATCCTCTTTCTGTTTTTTTTTTTTTAAGTTAAATTATGTCCACCCCATGTGCAAATTCAATTTACTGACTAAGTACACAACCAAGTCTAGCCTCCCTGGGAACCATCCATTTGCCTAAGAAGGTAGAGGAGACACTGCTATATTTTCTTAAAGAGATTCTTGGCATTTTTTTCCTCCTTCATTTCGACTTAAAGACTACCTTGAGAAATGTTGCCCAGCAGTAAAAGGAAAATGAGTTCAAGCTTCAAAATCAGGAAATTTGGGTAGTAAAAATGTAAGTTATAAAGTCAATACTGATTGGAAAATAAATTGAGCTCTTTTAAATGGTGGGCTAAGTGTCAGCCCTGAGAAGTAAAGAGCATCCAACTTCCTATAGAATTATTCATCCTTCCTCAGGCAAGCGCTGCCTCCAAAAGGCTCTTAAGCTTAAAAAGGATACGTTGGCCCAAGATGGTAAAGTATTTGAAGACACATATGGGGTGTGCACTTATTTACCATGTACTATGTTTGATTTAAAGAAAATAAACGTGAAGGCAGGAACCATGAACAAATAGAGGGCACAGTTTTTCATAATTGCAAGGAAGCTTAGGTAATGCTCTATGCAGTGTTTGATTTAAAATGTTAAAATATTAACAGAAGTTTTCTATAGCAGTGTGTTCCTATCACAGTGAAATGACTCATAAGAATGCTAAATTCAAACCAGATGGGCACAAACATTAACTGAAAAAAAATTCAGATTTTTAGGGGTCAGAATGGGTCTTCATAAAAATGAAGACCTTGTCTGAGTTAGTGAAAAATGAACTTTCAGTGATAGAAAAAATAAAACAAGAGAAAATATTAGTGACTTTATTTTAATTATACAAGCCACCGTCAATTAGAAGAACTAACATTTACAAAACTTTACATTGCCATTTTAATTTGAAAAAGATGACTATGGTAATCTTGAGACTTCGGATAAACAGGGACTTCAATGTCTCCTGTGCAGCCTGAGTCAGGGACACATGAGTTCAGCTGTGTGCCACACTAAGATTCTACAAGAGTCTCTTTGCTTCCCACCGAGAAGTTATCCTCATTGAAGATTTGTGTGGTAGAGAAACCTCTAACCGTCGGCCCACGGCATGATGCCAGCCTCTGCTCCTCTTTCAACAGACCACAGAGGAAAATTCTCACTGCTGGGTCAGATACCCAAGCAAATCTCCTCTGCTCTCTTGTTAAAAATATGTTCCCTTGCATTTCTTCCTTTTTGGTTTTTTCCTCCAGAACTTTTTACCATTTGCAGATTGTCTACAACATGTGCTGTGTTTAAATGTGTACATACCCTACAAGAAGAAAAATATGTGGGCTCAGAATTAATATTGTTTTTGACTTATAGGGAAATTCCAGTTGTGTTTAACTTGGACTGTGGGATCCAGGAACTTTACAGAGAGGAGAAACGAATGTGTTTTGAGCAAAAATGTGTATGGGGAGTTCCCTACTGTTTTGTTGCTGGAATCTTGGACAACACGGGGGGAAATGACAAGCACATAATTTAGTCTGGCAACCATACCACTTTGTGCTGTGAGCCTGTCAATTCTTACTAGCTAAGTAAGGGCTGGCCTGCTTTGGTGCGAGGATGAGAGACCTCCCAGGAACAAGTAGGTACTTCAGGAAATGGTGTTTCTCATTCAGTAGGTGGCCTCTCCTCTTTGGGTCCGTGTGAATCAACACCCTGCGTGGTGTTGGGGGCACTGTGCTGTTTACCTTTTGGATGAAACCTAAAACCACAGACCTAACCATTTGTGGTCACCAGACGTCTTATGGCAGACTTTCTAAGAGCAGTTGTGTTAACTCAGGAATCCTGGCCCTAGTCCAACTAAAGTAATTACATTCTGCCTTCCTAAAATTCCCCCTGCAGTTTCAATTGAATACGATAGTCTCAACCCTCCAACTCACAGCGTTGCTAGGCATGGTGGTTAGCATTCCATGGAGGTGCAGCCTGTAATTCCATGCTGGAAGAAGTGATTCCCTATTCCTCACCAAGGTGTGGTGATGCTTAATTAATTCGTGTTCGTAAAAGCATGTGGAGAACCTCAGTTTAAAAGTGCTCAGAGTTGGAAAAGGGGCAAGAATGCACACGTGTTCATTTGCCCATTAGAGCCAGTGGCCAATGTGCTATGTGACTGTTTTGATAGAAGTACAAAGTCAGAACACGAGAGGTAGAGTTAGAGCCCCCCTGCCCTCTGACCTGGAAATGTAATAGTTGGGGTCATGTGTTCAATTCTGGAGATGCATTTCTAAAAAGCCTCAGTTAAAAACAGCATGTCTTCAGAGGCCACCAGAATGATGAAGGGTCTAGAAATGATGTCATATGAGAGACATGCTTAAAGGAACTGAGGATGCTTAAGCAAAAAGTAAGGGAAGGAGGAGAGAGAAGGAAAGAATGAAACTGAAATTTGGAGAGGAAATATACCTCGTAGCCACACAGACCAGAACCAGGACCAGAGGGGGGAAGTTACGAAGAGAGAAGAGCACTTCCTCTTAACCAAGGAGCACACTGTGGTGCTAAAGATGTGGGGGAGGGGGAGGATTGAAAATGGGGAGCGACTTCACAGAACTCCAGTAAGTTTGCCAGAGGGACAGAAAGCAAGATCTTGAAGTTGAAGTCTAGATTTTTTAAAATAGAAATAAAGAAATAAGGAAAAGTACCTGTTTTATGGGAAAATATTTTGGTTTTCACATGTTAAGCTTAGGAACTGTCACAGTCCCACCCGGCAGGACCACATGTTGTTGTGGAATGTTTGTCCTATATCCCCAGACAAGTGACGAACAAATTCACGCAGACTAGAGAAATTCCGTGGAGCAAAAAGGGATATGTGGCCGATCTCTCAGAGAGAGAAGGGCCCCCACCCCTGCCTCAACAGGCTTTTATTGATATTCTAGGTACATTACATCCAGGATGGTTCTCATTAACTATGCACAGGTTCGCTTTGGGTGGATACTATTTACAGATAACAAAGGAAAGAATGTTGCCAGTTGCTTCAAAGAGAAAGGTCATTTACAAATGTAAAGGAGAGAAGGCTGAGCTGTTTACATTCATGCTTGGGAAGTCTAGTACAAGTCACAGTAAACTTCTGCTGTCTCCATCCCAGGTGAGGGAGTTTTTGCAAGAGCAAGTTTCAAAGTGGCCTAGGAACAATGCATACCTGATTCCCCACGGGAGATCTATCCATAGATGTTCTCTGCACTCCACACATGTCTGTTCTGCATTCAGAACCAGAGCTGAGCCACAGGTCACATCACACATGAATAGGTTCCCTATACGGAACCTGTGCTGAATCCAGGTAAAGACTCTAGCATGTAATACTGGTCCCCAGGGAAAAGGACAAAGTGATGTACCTACTGCCTCCATTGACATGGGGGAGGGGCCAAGGAACAGAGCACATGGGAAAGAAGAATTCTCAAAAAAGGGAGGCAATCAGCCAGACCCTTTCCTGTACAGATTGCAGACATGATAAAATGGCATATGACTTGATGATTAGAAGGTCATGGTTACCTTCAAGAATAGACTTCAGTAGAAAATTGAATGTGCAACAACTAAGAAAGATATTGGAGCAAATACAAATATTTGAATTCTAGATTTAGAAAACCTGTCATAAAGTACATGATAAAAACAGAATCAACAAGAGATGGATTTTAAAGTGTTGAATAATAGTTAGTGACTATGGGAAATTACCATAAAGATATTGTATACACCAAAACAAAATAAAAATACAAACAATAAATAATGACCTATGGTTCTTCTCAGTAGTACACTGCATCCTGGGAGTGCATTGACCAGATAGTAAGTAAGGGTTAATCTGGGTGGGGATTTCATTATTAGGCAAACAGGGAGTACAAGTTGATAGCAAGTGCAATATGAAATTGACTCTCTAAGATGGATTCTAATGAGGCTGGAGGTAAACCTGGCCACATGGTCTGATTAAAGTTGATATAAGAAAGCAGGAGTGCCCTGGCCAGTGTAGCACAGTTGGTTAGAGCATCATCCCTTAAACTGAGAGGTCACAGATTTAATTCCTGGTGAGGACACATGCCTAGGATGCCAGTTTGGTCCCTGATCAGGGCACATAGGAAGCAACCAATCAATGTTTTTCTCTCTCTGTTACATCAATGTTTCTCTCCCTCTCTCTCTCTCCCCGCCTCTCTCTCCAAAATCAATAAGCATATCATCAGGTAAGGATAGGAAAGAAGGAAAGAAGGAAGGAAGGAAGGAAGGAAGGAAGGAAGGAAGGAAGGAAGGAAGGAAGAGGGAAGGAGGGAGGAAGAAAGGAAGAATAAAACAGGAGTGGTAGACAGATTCCCTGACACCTGCCCAGCACCATGGGAGGTGCTGGGGTGAAGGAGATGCATGTATCTATGAGAGAGTATTCAAAGAGAACAAGCGGGAAACATTTGCGTTGATGATGAGGTACAGGTATGATGATCAAATCCAGCCTACACCACTTCCTAGCTATATTATCCAAAGCAACTACTTAACCTCTAAGCTTCAGTTTCCTAATCTATAAAATTAGGGTGGCGTCCTACTCCACAGAGTTGTTATGAGAATTAAATCAAATAACCCATGCACTTTGTTCAAGGTAATGACCTAATAAATTTCCCCAACTTACTATGTACTATTCAACCTACTCAACCTACTCTAATCTGCAGCCTTTTCATCTATCCCTTTTCCCTTGTTGTAGGTGACATCATGCTGTGTCACCATCTTGACCTCCTGTGAGTAGCTTGCTCTGACTACTGTCCTGCTATACCTCTCCTCTACCCTGCCCCCACTACCCTGCCCCACACACACCATGACAGACTGTGTAGTACATTCAGGTGTGTAGGTTAGGGTAATGAGCTCAACCCTACTACGTCTTGATGAATTTTCCAGCCCTTTATCTCTCTGTACCCATATCCCATAGCAGAAGCTCAGATTATTAGCTGAGAGACTGTACCCAAATAGAAATTGGGTATGTATTAGGGGGAAGTGAATTCTCTCTTTAATTGTTGGGCCTGGCTCCAAGGTTTCTCTTTCTTCAGTGGAACACCTTAGCTATGAGTCATTCTGCAGGAACATTTCCTCAGGGTATCTGATGAGGAAAGAACTTGAGTAGCAAGTCCCACAGAGACAGCTATAGCGTAAGGACAGAGAATGAAGAAGAAAGTGTATGGTGGAAGATCCCCAGCCCCTCCACTCTGTGATTCTCTTGGGGCCAGAGATTTTCCTTTGCAAACAGTGCTGTCTGTACATCGGGTGGGTGAGAATTTAGCTCTTTATTGCACTTTGAGGAGACCAGACTGCATTTTGCCTTAAAATTAGGCCCAACATTTTACCGTCTTCACAGACTTTATAATTCACCTCCAAAACCAAGGGGAAAAAAGAATAAAATATTGTTTTTTAATTATATTTTATTCATTATACTATTACATTTGTCCCAATTTTTCCCCTTTCGCCTCTCTCTACCCAGCACCCCCACTCCCTCAGGCAACCCCCACAGTATTGTTCATGTCCATGGGTCATGTATAGGTTCTTTGGCTACTCCATTCCCTACACTATATTCTACATGCCCATGGCTATTCTGTAACTACTTATTTGTACTTCTTAATCCTCTCACCTCTTCACCAATCTCCCCATACCCCCCTCCCATCTGGCAACCATCAAAATGCTCTCTTCTATGATTCTGTCTCTCTTCTTGTTTGCTTAGCTTGTTTTTTAGATTCAATTGTTGATAGATATGTATTAGTTTCCACTTAATTGTTCAAAGTTTTGATCTTCTTGTTCTTAAATAGGTCCCTTTAACATGTCATATAATAATGGTTTGGCGATGATAAACTCCTTTAGTTTTCTCTTGTCTAGGAAGCTCTTTATATTCAGTTCTAAATAAGAGCTTTGCTGGATACAGCAATCTTGGTTGTAGGTCCCTGATCTTCATAACTTTGAATATTTCTTATCAATTCTTTCTAGTCTGCAAAGTTTCTTTTGAGAAATCAGCTGACAGTATGGGAATTCCACTGTCGGTAACTAACTGCTTTTATTTTGCTATTTTTAAGATTTTCTCTTTATCTTTAACCTTTAGTATTTTTTGTGTCTCAGAGTGGGTCTCTTTGCATCCATCTTGATTGGAACTCTCTGTAATCCCTGGCTTTATATGTTTATTTCCTTCACCAAATTAATGATGTTTTCTTTCATCATTTTTTCAAATAGATATCCAATTTCTTGCTCCTTCTATTCTCCTTCTGACACCCCTATTATACAAATGTTGGACCTCTTGAAGTTGTCCCAGATGCTGCTTACACTATCCTAGTTTTTTTTATTATTATTCTTTTTTCATTTTGTGTTCTGATTGGTTGTTTTTTACTTCCTTATGTTCCAAATAATTGTTTCCATTCACAGCTTCATCCACTCTAATGTTGTTTCCTTGTAAATTGTTCTTTATTTTAATTAAAGTATCCTTTGTTTCTGAGTGTATCTTTTTTATGCTGCTGGGGTCCTCACTAAGTTCCTTGAGTATCATTATAACCAGTGTTTTGATCTCTGCATCTGATAGATTGCTTATCATCATTTTGTTTAGTTCTTTTTCTGGAGTTTTGATCTATTCTTTCATTTGGGCCATATTTCTTTGTCTCCTCATTTTGGTAGCCTCCCTGTGTTTGTTTCTATGTATTAGGTAGAGCTGCTTTGACTCCGTGTCTGGGTAGTGTGGCCTAATGTAGTAAGTGTCCTGTAGGGTTCAGTGGCACAGCCTCCCCTATCACCCAAGCTGGGTACTCGAGGTGTGCCCTTTGTGTGGGCTGAGTACACCCTCCTCTTGTAGTTGAGCCTTGGTTACTGTTGGCAGATCAATGGGAGGGATTTACCCAGGCCAGTCAGCTGCAAGGATTGGCTGTGACCACTGACCCCCAACTTCTGCCCTTGTGAGGATCAGCTGTGCAGGGGCAAGATGGTAGTGCTCCAAAGTGGTCTGTAGTTGTCCACTGGGTGTGCAGGCCCTGATGTTTCCTGGGTGGTGCAGGCCAACATCAACTCCCACATGTGTTTTGCCTGGGACTTCACTTCCTGACCTATAAAGCAATCTGAGATGGTTGCTACTTGTGCTGGATTTGGAGATTCCAAGATGAAACCATGCTCTGAATCCAGGCTGGTTGCTGCTAGTGCCTGGCCTTGGGCCCCTTAGAAAGAGGTATGAGGAATGGGGGCTCACTGAGGCTAGCTGTTATTTGTTTGAGAGGATTTAGGAAGTTGTGAAGCATGAGCCAAGACCAGCTATTCATATAGAAAAGCAGCTTGGGTGGGCCCATAGAGTGAGACAGAGTCTCTGAGGATCCCAAGGGTGTGGCAAACGGAGTTAGCCAGGTTGATGGAATCTCAGACATGGAACCAGCCTGCCAGCTCTGTGCTCTATGGGAGGAAGGTTCAGAAAAGTGGCAATTGCCCACCTTTCTGTCTGGGAGAAGTCTGTCCCCCAGCTCTCATCTTGATGCCAGACATTTCAGATTCTCCCAGTATGCCACTGGTGCCTTTCAAGGTGCTACCCTGGTACTGGCGTTCAGAGGGAATGAGTCTGAGTAGGTGAGTCCTTGTGTGGGTTCCTTAAGAGGAACTGCTTTGAACTCCAGAAGTTTCTTCCACTGACTTGATCCCTGCTTATTTTTGCAGCCAGAAGTTTGGGGGACTTATTTTGCTGGCATTGGAACCCTGGCTGGGGTGTCTCATGTGGAGCTGGGACTTCTTGCTCCCAAGATAGCCCTCCTGAATAATTATCCACCACACATGGATGTGGGACCAGCCCATTCTGTGTCTCCACCCTTCCTACCAATGTGGATGGATGTATTTTCTTTAATTCCATATTTGTCATGCTTCCATTCAACTCTATTTCTGACAGTTCTTAGTGATGGTTGTTTTGTATTTTAGTTGTAATTTTGATGTGGTTGTGTGAGAAGGCAAGCCGTGTTTACCTATGCCTCCATCTTGACTGGAAGTCAAAAGTGTGTTCAAAAATACTGTTTTAAATGAATGAAATTGATTTAAGTTGAATGAAATTGACATGTTTTTCTACCTTTTTTGGCATAAAGTGTGACTTGTTCCTTTGGCAACTTACTAGCTCTATATGCTAGGAATATGTTTTTGCAGCTCCCCTGTTTTCAGATTTTAGATAATCGAAAGATACCCTCTTACTAAATGTTTTATTAAGAAAAGAAAAGGTGTGTGATATAGAATATGAGTCCTTCAAAGACAGTTCAAGACCGGGAGAAAAAATAACTCAAAGCTGTGATGCACCTTGTAACAACACTCACACATGACCCCCAGTAAGGCGCCTCTTAGAGAGTCACAAGTGGGCTGGAAGTTCTGCTTATACCAACGCCTTCAATTTACAGATGAGTAGCATCCAAACTATAACAGAAATTTTCTTAACCCCATCACAAGAAATAAATTAGATATAAGACAACTCTTATAGTCCTAAGGGTTGGTTCTTTGAACCTGTTTTTTGACCTACTAACTACAGATTCTAATGCAAGAGGCATCAGCACATAAAAATTCACTCTTTCAAGGGAACAATGGTAATTAAAAGAGAAGATGTTCGGATTTATCTATTGCACACTGTCTTTGGTTCACAGGCCAAGACTCAATCCACTGAGCTACATCAGCCAGGGCTTATTGCACACTGTCTTTATCTCAGGTCAGGTGCTTAGCATCCCTGTGAGGATGGCATTATCACCTTGCTGTAAGATGAAAAACCCTATTTGCCTAAAGGCACACAACTTATAAAATGTGAAAGTGACTCATATTTGGCTTCCAAGCCCAATTGTCTTTGTTGTTGTTTTTAGTTACAACACATTTTTTTTCTGTGTTGATTTCCCATCAATCCTGGGTTTACATGTTAAAATTCCATTTGTGATTCCCTTTTAAGAACAGCACACACCTTGAACTATGTGAAGGTCTTCACACAGTTTATCCTCAAGTAGCCTTAAGAACTACTTTTAAGTCTTCTCATCTCTTTCCATCTTGGTAGGAGTCAACCATTCCCTAAAAACAGTGACCCACAAGCCAGGTCCAGGGATGAGAAAAAGGTGGACAGAGGTGAATCCATTCAATCCCACCTTTCCTACTAGAATAAGGCTCTTCCTTCACTTGTCAGCCATGTCAGATATAACTTTGTCCTGCTTGAAAATGAAGGTGCAACAATGTTGTATTTAAGAAAAGCTAGTGCCTCTTCTGCTATATTTGAAAAAGAAGTTCAACACAAAAATTGACAAGTTTTACTGCACTTGATCATGGCACAGCTATCTTTGAATTGAAGCAATGACAAGGAATATTTTCTGAGAGGTGGTACAGATTGTTTTTCATGAAAAGCTACATTGCTATGCACTCTGTAATGAATACATCTATTTATTCTTTTAACAGATACTTTTGAGTACTGATTATGGATTAGACCCTATCAAACTCACAATTTAGCCTTGTAATTGAGATCTTAAAGAAACAAAAGTTTAGGAACCCTAACTAGAAATATAATCTTAGCATTAAGATTTCCATCTAATAATACAAATTGTTAGTTAGTCTTTTCATAAAAAAGAAAAAAAAGGGACAAATTCTATTATGGAAGTGACATGTTGCTACTAGTTGCAAGAAAGAACAACACAAAACTTCTGAACTTGATAATAATGCTCCAAGCATTTCTTGCTTCCCACACAAACATATATCCAGCCGCAAATACAAACACAATCCTCCCACGTAGTCCTGGCACTGCAGAGAGGAGGAGGCATGAAACAAGAATTTCTTATCTCACAGCCTCTTTGTTTCTCAGCTAACATATGGCAATGAGATCCTTTCTGATTTATTTTATTGAAAGCCCAATACACTACTCTTAAATACTATATACTTTTACAATATAAAATATGGAAAATATTTTCATAATACTCCTAATTTGGTCCTCTAGAAAGAAAATGGATTTTGATGTTTATATTCTATTATAATTACTGTGTTGGATATAAATAACCTCTTTATTAGAAAAAACTCAGAGGGTCCCTGACAGAGAGACAGAGAAATTAATTGATCTCATCAGATGGTTACTGAAGGACCAAAGTAAAAATCATACACTGTTGTTGGAACTGCTACGACAATTTTGGACACAATTTCACTTGGAGGACTTTATGTATGCTCATTCAGTGTATAAAGTACAAGTACAAGGATGTTTATTGGTGTTCGATAAACTAGAAATGAGAAACTGAGTGTCTTTCAACAGAGGATTGGTTAAATAAATTATGATGCATCCACAAAATGGAAAATCAAAAGTTGGTTGAAAAAGAATGATTTAGGTCAATATGAGCTGATATGGAATGGCCATAACATGTAAGGTCTTTGAACTTCAAGTTCAGTGCTCAGTATACTGTGTTGCCCATTTCAGTCAGGGGTTGATCAGGAAAACAGAAACCACTCTGTGTACCCTCAGCAGGGAGGGCTGTGTCCGAGGGAAGTGGAAGCTTGCGCAGCTTTGGCAGGACTGGGCATCACCCACGATCTCAGTCTGCAGGAGGGTGTCGGTGGTTCTCAGGAGCTCCCCCAGAGACCTTCCTGATCACCTCAGCCTGTGTGCACTAAAGCAAATGACTTTCACAAAGCCACTGCTGACCATACCCACTTAGAGTGATTAACCACTTGACTCAAATATTGGGCAAATTCAACAAGAACCAAAACTATTAGCAACCTGATAAACCTTGGTTCCAAGAGAGCTTCAAGAGTGAGTTCTGGGAGAGCTCCCTTAGGGTAACAGCCCTGCTAAGAATCGTCCCAGGTCACTGGCTTCCCACGGGTTAGTTTACAATAGACCGGGATGACAGGCTAAGCCTTAGAAACATCACTTTGGCCCTTGGATGCTAGATACCCTAGTCACAGTGTGACCTTCAAACCACTCTAGAATCTGGCCCCAATACATTATACCTTTCCAACTTTGTATCTACGTCCTAACCTCAAACCTAGACTCTACCCTTCCTCACTTCCTCTTCCTGTGCTTCCTTCTTCCTAAAAGGAAATGTGATGAATAACATTGTATAAATCCCTTAGATGCAAAAGGCAGAAACTCACTGAAATTAACTTAAGAAAAAGTAAAAACATTTAATCGTCTCATGAAAGTGAAACACAGCTGGGTCCAGGAATTCTGATGATACCATTAGGATTTGTTCTATCTTTTGACTCTTACTTTCCTCAGTGTTATCTCCACTCTCATGTGAACCCTGCCCTCACTGATAGCAAAACAGCTGCCAGTACTCAAGGCGTATGGCCCATCTTCTCTACAACCTCAGAGGAAAAGATTTTCTCTTACAGCCGCTTTGGCCAACATTCTGAATTTAGGGGTTACAGATCTAATTGAGTTCTGTATTTCCATCCACAGCCTTCACTATAACCGAAGTTACACAATGCTCTGATGGTTAGGCCTAGGCCACTTATCCATCCCTGAAGCCAGCAGTGGAGTCTGATCCTTACACTCTGCATGGAGAAAGAATGGAGATAGGAAATCAGGGTGCTGTTATCAGGGAAAAGGAGAATAGATACTGAACGAATGAAACAAAAACACGTGTCCACTGCAAAGATGGGATTCTTCTTACTCCAGAAGCCAAAGTTCTTGTGAGGGAGATATGCTCGTACATATGAAGAGATAA
>VMDR010010093.1:0-31754 GCA_007922815.1 Macrotus californicus | reverse complement strand
GCCAAAAATCTATTAAGCAGATCCTGGAAGTGAAAAAACATATACTCTTAAATTATATTAACTTGTGAGATTGAAAATAGCCAACCACATCTCTCTCCACAAAGCAGACAGTCCTGCCTTTAACAGGGAGGCTTTTATTACCAATGCCTTGAACGGCAATCCTGATGGGGTTCAGACCCTCATTCGACTAAGATTTTTTTGTCTGGTAACACCAGTGGTTCTCAACTTCAGTTTACACAGAAGTCACTCAGAGAGCATGCTTAAAATGCAGGTTCCACATGCATGCCCTTTTTAAAGCTCTGAGATTCTGAAGTCTTGAACTTGTTGGGGTCAGATGACATACGTTATTTAACAAGCATCCCCAGATATTCTGATGCAGGTAGAATGGAAATGCTATACTTTAAGTATCTTGTAAGCAAGATATATATATATATATATATATAAATTCATTTTTGGAATGAGGTGGAGTGTACATAAGTCATTAATGGAAGTATTTAATACATTCTTTTCCATTTAATTTTAAAGAATATATTAAAGTACTTAATATATTCTTCTCCCTCTGATTTTAAGCTAATCCTGTCTTTACTAAAAAACTAATAGTCTGATGCTTTGGTTTCTTGACTCCATAGAAGATCACGGGATAAATGTTTATGCTCAAGATTAGATATTTAAAGTTGATTATTTAAATATGAATTAACAGGAACATAAGTATTTGCCAAGATGTAGAAAGACTGGAAAACTTGTGCAGTGTTGGCGGGAGAGTAAAATGGTTCAGCCACTATGCAAAACACCTGGCAGTTTCTCAGAGGTGAACACAGAAAGGTCATATGACCTATTAGAATATCATTCTGCCATAAAAAAAGAGTAAGTATTGAGATATACTACAACACAGATGAACCTCAAAAAACAGTGAAAAAAGCCAGACACAAAATGTCACAAAATGATTCAATATAAATGAAGTATCCCAAATAGGTAAATTCCTAAAGACAGAATGCAGATTGGTGATTACAGGGAAGACGGGGTAATGGGAGCAACTGCTCAGTGGGTCTGGGGTTTCTTTTTGGGGTGATGAAGGTGCTTTGGAATTAGATAGAGGTGGCAGTTACACAGCATTGTAAGTGTACTAAATGCCACTGAAGTGTTCAGTTTAAAATAGTTAATTTTATGTTATCAATTTACCTCAATAAAAATGTAAAAAAAACTCATAAATTAACTAATCCTAGTTAATGATTAGCTTCAACATGAAATTTATGAGTAGAAGACTGACATTTTATGTTTCTATGTTATTTTCTAGATTACATAAAATATCTAACTTAAATCCAAAAAAGAAATACTTTAATAATCTATTAATTAAGGGCATCTGGTCTCTCCCACACAGCACTTCAAGGCTGCCCCTTCTCCTGGCTACTCCTGCCCTTTAGCTAACAGTCCGGAAGAACTAAGATTAAAATGTAGATATCATCTGGGAGGGTCCGATGCTTGGTTTTATGTGACAACTTAACTGACATGGGGTGTGCCCAGACACTTGGCCAAACAGCATTCTGGGTGTGTCTGTGTCAGTGTTCCGGCATGAGATAAACATTCGAGTTGGAGGAATGAGTCGACCAGATGGCCCTCTCAACGTTGGTGAGCCTCGTGCAATCAGCTGAAGGCCTACACAGAATTAAAAAGGTGACCCTTCCTCAAGTGAGGGAACTCTTCTTACCTTACTGCACTTGGGCTGGGACATTGTGGCATTATTTTTTTTTCTGCCCTTGTATTCAAACTGTAACATCAGCTCTTCCTGGGCCTTGAGCCTGTCAGCCTTCAGAATGGAGCTATGCCACTGGTTCCCCTGGGTCTCCAGCTTGTTGAATATAGATCTTGGAACCTGATGGCCTCCATCAGCACAGTGGCCAATTCCTTATAATAAACCTATATCCATTTGCTTAATGTCTTATTGCTTCTGTTTCTCTGGAGAACCCTAATATAGAAGAATGTTATAACAAGCCATTATCGGTTATGAACACCAGCTTAGTGTAGGAAGAAGAAAGGTGTTGAGGGAAGGAACGGAGTCTGTAAGTCCAAGAGACAGGAGCTTGAGGGCACTGTGTGTTTGTCCCCAGGAACCACGCAGCCAAGGAAGCAAGAAGAGCTGAGGGAGGGCACAAAGGGAGCCTGCAAGCAGGTTCTGCCTACCTCATAATGCTGCCTGGTATCTCCTAATCCTATTCATGCCCATTTTTCTGGAGCCATTTTATCAAGAAGGCATTGGCAGTTTTCGATTGTTACATAACACGGATTTATAGGACTAATGCCAACACTTCATCCTTTTCAAAAGCCAATCACATTATGGAATACAAAGCACAAAACAGAGCTTAGTGACATGAAAGCGGGAGGAGGTTGTTAGAAGCACAGAAATATTGAGCAAGTTTATTTAAAAAGGGAGACAGAGGAAAACCCCACAGAACAGATGTGCAAAGTCCTCAGAGATGTCAGGAGCAACTGGTAATGAGATGAATGAGAACAAATTTCTGACACAAAATAATATTTTTAATATATTGGTAAGCCTATAAAAAAGCATACTTTAGGGGGGAGAGTGATGGGGAGAAAATTCAAACTGTAATTGAACAACAATAAAGTAATTTAAAAAAAAAGCATACTTTACTTTTGGTATTTACATGTATGAATATTCATAGAAGCTATAGAATAATTCAAGTTAATTATAAATCTTATTGCGCATCTGCTATACACAAACCACTGCCCCAGACCAGAGGTGAGATCGGCCTCACATTGAAGGAACTTTTAAGACCATACATATTGTATGGCTACAATCATAAACTAAAGACTTAATAATGTTCACAACAGATTCCTCTTTAGAATGTAGACTTTGTCTAAGGGGTAGCTTTTGGGACATAATTGACTTGTTTTATGTCTCCCACCACAAGGACAGGTCTTCCTATCCTTGCCAGCACGTGGTAAGCACACAGCTACGTTAGTGGTGTGGGTGGATGAAATTAGGAGTTTCCCCCAAGTCTATGGGGTCCTCCTGGGAATATAAACAAAGGACCATGAGGATAAAGCAGTAGGGAGGGAGCCAGCAGAGACAGAAGACGGCAGGAGAACCTCAGGAAACCAGGGAGAGGAGTGTACTAAGAGAAGACTAGCACACCTCAAGACCCCTTTTAAGCAAAGCAGCCAGAGATAAGAAGTCCTTGTACACAAAGTTCAGGTGTTAGATCATGGCCATAACTGACTGGCTGACTCCAAGGCAATCTAATAGACAGGCTAGTGAGGTGTTCTGTTACCCTTTTGGCTAACAGATCCAGTAGGATCTTCCCTCAGTCCAATACAGAGAGGGGTTGCTTGAGACCAGGGGCTCAGAAGGAATATCTGGAGAGTCGAAGCAGAGAAGCTGAGCATTTTAAAGGTGTCTCAGTTCCTCATCGGGCCAGTTGTGGGACTGTTGAGGTGGTTCTCTGTGTGCCCTCTTTATAATTAAATCCTAGCCCCTGAGTGCATGTGTTTTCTGAAAGAATCTGATTTGTGTGTGCGCGTATGCATGTGTGTGCTCTCCAGAACTTGTAGAAGGGCCCAGAAAACAGGTTTAAGAAAAGAATGAGCAAAGCAGAGGGGGTCTGAGAGGGAGGGAAAAGACATGAAATGTGAAGAAGGAAAACAGCAAAGACTTACTTCTTTTGCTTTTCACTGGCCCTGGGGCCTACAGCTGTGCTCATGGGAGTCACAGCGCTACTTGGGCAAGATGCACTACTTCCCCATCCCTGAGGAATCCACAAATAAGAGACAGCAAGCATGGAGGCTGACACATTCTGAGGGCTGAAAACACAAATCCTGGTAACTTGAACAAGTAACAGGAATCCGGTGTTATTTTCAGAAGTCAGGCTCCAAAAGTGTGAGGAATGAGATACACTGGAAGCCTATTAATGTGGCCACGTTAGACAGTAGTTTCTGAGAATACTGCTGGTTATTTATATTCATGGGGCCTCCAGTTAGAACCTGGGCTTGCTTTCTCTTGACTATGAAAACAATACATGCTCACTATCGAGCACTTAGAAAATATGGAATGCATGAAAAGACACTGATATATGTGTGTATATAGGCACAACCTGGTAATCTCAGAACCCAGAAAAGTCAAGTCATTTTATAAAAGCTCGTCTGTTACAGAGGTTATATCTGAACTTAAACTTGGACGATTATATGAGGGAGTTAAATTTTGGCACAGAGTCAGTTTATTTACACTGGTCTGCAGAACATAACTACTGGGCAGCACAACTGACATGAACAGGTCACGAACCAGAATCCCAGGCTTTAAGAAAACGGGGAGCTGGCACATTCTCAGGTAAGGCTGGCTTTGGTCGGTGCACTCTGGAATGTGTGGCCAAACTGAGGTAAACTGAGTAGTTCTGGATCAGCGGCCACAGACAAGAAGCAGGCTCTTTGATTTGAGGTATTGTGCTTAGTAAATTAATTTCTGCTGTACCAGAGGAACAAGCTGCTCTTTTATTTTATAATGAAATTATTTTAGGGTGTGTCTTGTGAAAGCCCCTGAAAAATCTTCAATGTGAATATGTACAATCATGAACACACACAATCAGAATATTAGAACTTGAGGAGTCTAGAGTGGACGAAGGGTGAAGGTAAGGTGGCTCTCAAAGCCCTGTCCCCAGCCTGCAGAAGAGGACAGAGTGTGGGGACCAAGCCTTCCAGGAGCTTCCCGTCCTCTGAGCCAGGGATTTAGAACAAGGAGGGGATGCTGGCTTCAGCCTTCTTGCCCCGATGCTTATTCTATTGGGGAAACTCCCTGTGTCCAGCTCTTTCTTCCTGGAATGTAACCAACCACTTCTTAGCAAAGGATATAAGGGCTTTGCAAACAAACGGCTTGAACAAAGACTTGTATTCATGATAAGCCAGGCATCTACCTCACCTCTAAGTCCAGATGCCCCAACAACTACCTAAGAGATAATGGAGCCCTCATTCATCTCAGCTTTCCTATTTATCCCCAGAGCTTTCTTCTTCTGCAAAAGAGCACACAGCTCAGTCAATTCAGTTGCTTTATGATTGACTTTTCATTACAAACTAAATCATTTCAAAGTGTTTGTTGAGCTCACTTGCTGACCTAAAACAAGAACTACTCTTAAAAAGCAGTTTGTATTTGCACCAAGGTCTTGAAGGAATTCTACCACGTTTGTAAGTGATTTATCTTTTCCACAGTATTGTGATACAAGATGAAGAGATGCATATTTGCAACTATTGTCCTTGTTGCTTAAGCAGCAGAACCATTCATTTTGGTACTGTAACCAACAAATAATGAACAATCAGCATTACAAAACACCCCCCAAAATAAATCATCTTGCAACATATGATTTATTAAATTTTACTGAATGAAATATAGCCACTGTAATATGGGACTTACATCAAAGTAATAGTAACTCTCACGATCCAGAGATAGACATAGTAATGATAGAATTATGAAACATACCTGAACTAATTCTGCCTTTAACTCTTGCTTTTCCTCCTCAGAGAGCATGCTAGAGAAGTCGGCACTGGCTACCGCATCTTCATCTCTTCCTTGCAGTGCTTCAGTCTCCAACAAACCTTTAGGCAAGATCAATAAAACGTAATGTCATTTTTACAATGAACGAACAAACAAAACAAAACAAAAACAGACTCACAGAAACAGAGACCAAAGAGATGGTTGCTAGAGGGAGAGGAAGATGGGTAAAAAAGGCGAAGGGGAGTAGAGTCACAATATTATAGAAAGTTTGGTGGTATGATCACGTTGTAAGGTATGACAATGTGCCATCGCTATGCTGTACACTGAAAACTAATATATACACCTAGAAGTAATATAACATTGTACACCAACTACACTTAAAAATTTTTGAAGTATAGCATAAGGAATATAGTCAGTAGTATTGTAATAACTGTGTATGGTGTCAGGCGGGTGCTAGAATTATCTATTGGAGGATCACTTTGTAAATTGTATAACTGTCTAACCACTATGCTGTGCATCTGAAACTACCATGTCAACTGTAACTGGAAAAGAAAACAATTAAAAAATTAAAACAAATTTATAAAATGAATTTAGCCAACTTGTACATCCACAGTTTGAAGGGCTACATATACTGACCTTCCCACTAAAAAAGTCTAAACGTTTCAGAAAAACATCATTCTAAATGTGTTATGAACTTCCAAGAAGGTAAACAACATTAAAAGCCAAAAAGCTAAGTGAAAGTGGGAAGCCAGAGATGTAAATAAAGTAAGTTTTCATTTGTTCCCCATTTGCTACCAAGATGAATTCCAGCTTTAGCTTTCACTATCTCGTGGGGTTCAGAGGGTTGAGAATAAAGTTCAGGCCCACCTAAGGAGAAGAGTTTTAGGTGAGACCTCTACATAAATCTGTCTCCCAGTGCTATACCCTAAGAGTGAGGTGAACAGGACATAAATACTTTAGGTCCATATGGGGACCTGCAAGGCAGACTCCCAGCCGTGATACACAGCACTGAATGGAGAGACCAAAAGATCATCCCCTGAGGATTCATAACCCTGAATGGGACTGCATGTGCACTTGCACCTTGAATGCTTCTACCTGGGTGGTCCAAAGCAACCATGTGATAAGAATTCAGGGCATGAAGCCTTTTTTGCACTTCAGATGGGGTAACGTGCAGATATGGAATATGGAGCTGCTGCAGCTGTGAGGAAACATCACAAACAAATTCTGGCAGAGGGGAAATGGGAAGAGCTTGAGTTCTTTATGATATCATCGTGCCATGGGCTAACCAGGCATAGTTCAACGTCTAACTTGTTACATGAGAGAAATGCCTTATCATTAAAAAATGAAGAAGTTTCCTAGTGGAGTCCCTCGGCACCTGGCCAACTCAAATACATATGTTCCCTGGAGGGCCCAGGGAACGGGCCCACTCACACACAGAAGCTTCATTATGATATGAGTTATGACACAGCTGGCATCTGTACATCCCTGTAAAAAGGAAGGTTTTGTAATAAGTTTTCTTGGAACAAGCAGTTATCTGTAGAGAAGAAGTAAAACTGAACGCCTTTACCATTCAGAAAAATCAAACTGTAAACATTGTAGAAGACAACATAGGAATTTACATTTATGAATGTCTAGGTGGGAAGGATTTCTTAAGACACAAAAAGGGCAACTAGGAAAGAAAAAAATAAAAAAGATTAAAAATATCTCTTCATCAAACACACTATTTGGAGGATGAAAAGACAAGCCACTGATTGGAAGAAGATATCTCTTACACGGGCAACCATCGAAAAATTCGTTCCCAGAACATAGAAAATCCCTACAAACCAATTTTTAAAATGTTAATAACCTAATAGAAAAATAGTCCAAAAGACTCAACAGATTCTTTATAGAGAGAAATCACAAATGGTTAATAAACCCAAGAAAACAAGCTCGACTTCACTGATGTTCAAGGAGAGGCATATGACATCATGTCACACCCACTCAATTAGCAGTAAGTTAAAAGTCTGACATTACTGAAAGCTGATGACTCTCTGGAGGATGCAAAGCCTCAAAACTGCTGGCAAGAATATGAATAGAAAGATATGGAAAATAATTAACATTATGTAATAAAGTGGAACATTTAAACATCCTACACTCCAGCAATTCCATACCCATGTATCAATATATACCTGAGACACTTATGCATGAATATCAGAGGTTATTCATAAGAATTTTTATGGTAGCAAAACATTGTAAGTCATGCAGAAATCCATAAACAGGAGAACCCATTAGTACCTGTCGTGCTTTACACAAGGAAGGCCGGGCAACAGTGAAACGAGTGAACTACAGCCACACACTCTACATGGGTGACACTTGGGAATCAGACACTGAAAGTTGCAGAAGCACACAAAGTATGGTTCCACGTATATGAAGTCTCCAAAACATGCAACACTAAATAAAATATGGTTTAAGAATAGATTTACGAAGGGAAGCAAGGCACTGATAAAACAGCCAGGACCATGGTTTGCTCTGGGCGGGTGAGAGAGGAAGGTGGAAATGCGGAACCCACGGGACCTCTCTGCAGGGTTAATGGCAGACTTCCATTTCTGGAGCGTGAATTTCTGTGCATGAGTATCCTCTGTACTTTAAATGTATTCCATAAATATTCTTTTGTATATTTAGTATTATTATTCAATAAAATAATTAAAAATATATTTTGTCAGAAGTCAAAATAGAAAGGTAAATAATTATCCTACAAAATCAGAGCATTCTAGTTACAAAGAGTAAAAATATGGCCCAACCTTCAAAGCTCTTCTGAAGCTGGCTTCACTGCTGAGTCCACTGTACCCACATCTTTTTGTCTGAATCAACTGTGTACCATCAGCACCTTGCATTACTGCCGATGCCCTAACACACGTCAGCGAACATGGCTTCTTGCTGACCCAAGTTCATCAGGTCCTTGTCCCCTCTGTGTACGCCACAGGCCGGGTTCAGTGCTCAGTAATGTTCTTTTCAACGAGTGACACTTGTTTATTGCAGAAGACAGGAAAAGAAAATTCTCCATTTCTAATTCAAATCACTCTTATTCATACTTCCCAGAAATAATTATCCTTTTGGTCCATCCTTGCTAATGTTTCTTCTATTCATTTGTGCATCATAATTTATCCTGTTCATTGGGAAGCTACAGTGAATATCTTCTAGGCAAGTCAATAGGCAAAATCTTGATGATTTAGTATAGACTGTGCTACTGAGTCAAAGGGTGTAGACTTGAAATCCGCTGCCTAATCACTGGGCAGAGAGCCTGTGTCAAGTTCATGTAAACATCAGCAGCCTAGGAGGGTATCTCTAGACTCTCAGTACAACAATGTAAATAACTCATTTAAAGGGGAAAAAACATGGCCATTAATTTCTGCTAGTAAACATTTATGTTTACATGTGGCCGATATATTTTTAGTCAGTGTTCTAGGACAAATGTCTAAATTGGGAATCAGCAGCAATTCCAAGCACAGGTTTAAGGGATGGACCAGGAAGGTAACAGTATGGTAGGTTAGGAAACAGTATGTTAGGAACCTATGAGACACTCTGGTTTGCTGCCCATCTCAGCCTCGTCCTGGGACTTAGGGATATTGCTCAAATTTAGATAGAACCCAGATTCTCAACCTTCTCTCTTGACAATGTGAGAAGACATCAGCCAGGCAAAAGCATAGACCATAGTTCCAGGTACCTAGACTTTTCAAGACATCAAACATCTTTACTATCTTCATATATTCTAGGGAGAAAATCTGAAATCCCCGTTAACTGATAAAACATGAATTGGGAAACTTCTAGTGCATTCAGGGAAAGACAGACTGCCGCATGCAGCAGGAAGCTTCTCTTCAGCACCTTTCACGGGCCAGGTACACGCATTTTATAAAGTGAGATATTCTGCACTGGCCTTAAGCTCTGATCTGTTGTGCGTCCCACTCCTCAAAGATGTCACAGATTTTTCAAGGCCTCACTCCCAGAAACCAGCCATTCAGGAAATGTGCCTGAGGTCAGGGTACTAGTCAGTTCATGTCTAATTAAACTAATTACTTTGTTCATTCTCATCTTTGAAGTCAAATGGTGATTCCCCATCCTCTTTTTCTACTTACATACTTACTCCCCTGCTACATCCTTTTCCAGTGGGTGTCCTCTGAGTCCCACGGTTCAGCACAGGGAGTTCAGCACAGGGAGCCATGTACCCAGGGACAAGGGAAATCGAGGCCTGCTGTTTTCACTGGAAAATGCTCTGCTCACAGGGCTAGTGAAGCAGCAATCAAATCATGAGGTCAACTGAGAATTCCAAAATCAGAGTAGGTGAAAAGTGGGGTAAAAAAGTGGTTAGCTGTGAAACTAAATCAGAACCAGAAGAACCAAAAGCAAATGGTCAGAGATACCAAGTGGCAGATGATAATGAGAGAGGAGCCGTAAAATGACCTAGTTACTATGAAAGGCAGACATTAGAAGAGATTCAAAACATATTTTTAATATAAATAACAGGCAAAACTGCTCAGGGAACACAATTTTTATCAGGTACTGTACATTATGAGGCAACTTCATGAATTTGGTTCTCTTTCCCGAATGCTCAAACCATGCCCTTTTGTCTGGCACAGAAAAAAAGCACGACAATGGATGGCAGGAGATCAGGAATTCCACCTGTGGGTTTGCTGCTCACTAGCAGAGAACATTGACCTCCATGACCTCATCTATGAAATGGAGACTTTACCAGGATTTTAAAATTAAATGACATTTAAGCAGATATGTGAACATGTTTTAAAATTCTTAATTTCCATACAAACTATAGCAACACATTGCTGAAACTGAGGGTAATGGTTTTTAGGAATATTAATTAGCTATATTCTCTTTTGCCTCCCCAATAATGTGTTATTTTCCTAGCTGATGTAAGGTACCCATCTGTCTGAAGGGCCGAGAAGCAAAGGAAACACAAAGAAAAAAATTAATATTCAGATTTTTGGCATTTGAAATTGGATTTGCCAGAAAGACGAACAGCCTTGCAAAATAAGCAGTTTTCTTAGACAAGGATGTTCTCCAATTTTTATTTTCCTCTTCATACATCACAAGCCAACTGAAGACATCCAGTCAAGGAAGTCCCACTTCGGTACACAGTGTACCAGGACTGACCAGGGATGAATGTGCCTCCTGTTCTACCCCTGGGAGGCAGTGGGATGAGGGAAGGGAGAAAGGAGAGGCTAGGATATGTGTGTGTCAATCTTTCTCTTTGGCCTGGGTCCAAAAATGTTTGTAGAGGAACCTGAGAGAGATTGTTTGTCCCTGCAGACACACTGCCTGCCTGCCTCCACTGTGCTTTGTGCCCTGGGAGACCGATGTAAGGACTGCAATGATTCCTTAATGCTTCTGCTTCCTGGCCAATGAGAGGCTTCTGTGTGATGCGAGAGGGCAGAAGAGAGAGGTGGGCAATGTTAATAGCATATTGCCTCCCTTCCTGCCAGGCTGTGCCAAGCATGGCTCACCTTTTCACTACCAAAGGGCAACTACTTGGAAGCCCTCATCGGCAACTCTGCTCTTGTCAAGTTCAAGAACCCCACCCTCTCGTCCTGCCTAGGGACTGTATCGACTTCATGCTGCTGTGGTTGTGAGGAGCTTCAGCATCCCCTATTGGTTTCCCTTAACTCTTTCCATCTTTGTAATAGCCCCTTCATTAAAGTCTCTTGAATCAGACAACCCTTTTGAAAATGCCATCCTTCTGTTTCTTTCTTGGTCCCTGACTGGGGCAGGAAGGCTGCCCCAATTTCCTTTTTGACACTAGAAAAAAATATCTTTCAGGCTATCCCACACAACCAACCTAGGGCACAGACAGACACATGCCGGTACACGGGGCAGGTTTTTGGGTGCTGGCAAAGATTGGTCCATGGTGTTTAGCTCCCCAGTGGACACTTCTGCAGTCAGTTAACCATACATGGGATCCGGAACTCCCCACGAACCATACACGGGATCCGGAATTCCCCACAGTACTTAGGAAGAATCTCGCCACCTTGACACAGGGTTGGTGCCCCTGCAGCTGGCGCTGAGGTTACGGGCCCTGGCCAGAGGTATGAATGGAAGAGGTGGGAAAAACTTCCCAAAGAAGGCCAAGGTGAGGCTGAATCAGCTTGGGAGGACTACTGGGCCCAAACTTAGCAGAGGAAGACAAGCTCAAGAGTAATATTGGCAGAAATGTCAGCCTCAGAAGATGTCATGGTCCCAGGTGCCCAAAGAGCCAGGGGAAAATACAAGGTACTACATGGGTCCTCCCTGCTTCCATACACCAGAGACCGCCTTAGCCAGGGCAAGGCAAAGAGGGCACGGACAAAAAAGACATCTGAGCTAAGTGGTACTTTACTGAGAAAATGGATCTTATTTAAAGGGGTTTTAAAAATTATTGCATTGGAATGGACTAAACATATTTTTCTTCCCTACTACCCAAAGCCTAAGGGCTCATACCCAGATCAGGTACAGGTTTTAAAAACATGGAGCACACATATGTACATTGAGATGTAATGTAAATAAATTTTGCAATCCTGCCATAGGCATATTTTGCACTTAAAGACAGCCATTTTACATTCATTTACATGCAGTAAGATATATGGGCTTGTTTTAATAGAGGAAACAAATACCCACAGGTCTGGCTCTAATGCAGGAATTGTACTTCTCCATTAGCCAGTTGACATCTTTTGGAAGCATGTCTGTCTTAGAGTACTTGTCAAATGCTACCATATTCCTGCATTCACATTACTACTATTGGCCAGTGATGACTCATTGAAGTCCCACATGTGGAGCTAAATGACACCACAAACCAAACCAGATCCAGTTGGGAAGTCACTGTGGCTGGTCCCAGCCTTGCCGATGAGGACCCTCACTCGGGGTACCTGGGTTCAGGGTCTGGCTCAGTCACAAGCTATTGGGCTCAGACTTAGGCCCGTCTGACTCCAGAACTTTTACTCTTCCCTGTCTTACAGCCATTGGAAGAATAGTAAACAAAAGACTGGAAAGCACAAACCCAAAGGTCACTTTTGGATTAAAGTGCCTTCTTCAACTTTGAAACAAAACCATCCACTGGCACCAACATACTTTTGATGCACGCTGTCAAGCACTCCAGTGGGTTAGGGCACAGCTTCATACATGGGACTGAAACAGTAGAGACAACTGTACCTAAATTAAAATGACTACAAACTATGATTTCAGATGAGTGGCCATATTCTGCATTGCTGAAAAATATATAGAAGTTCCAGAATTTCTTTTTTTTTGGCATTTTTTATCTTAGTTTTTGTTTGAGTTCTTTAATTTGAAAAATATTGACTTTTTTGAAAGAATGTATTACTTATGTCTTTATTTTTAATTTAATTTTATTTTTATTAAATGTATCGGGGTGACATTGGTTAATAAGATCACACAGATTTCAAGTGCACATTTCTATGCTACATTATCAGAAACTCTGTTAAACAGCGAAATGATCTTGCATGTATGTATATGAGAACCATATTAAGGAATTAACAAATCCATCTACATAGGCAAGCAAAGGGAGAAAAGCATATACTTTCAAAAAGAATACAAAATTAACCCAGAACTTCATAAAAGATGAATTAAAGTAGCTTAAATGAAAATTTACTATGATTTAAATAATAAATTTAAGGCTTGAATATTTATTACTTAATTATATTTTCTTCATGATGTTTGGTAAAAATAACCTTGGGCAAGCATAAAATTTCAAATAATCTCCATTTACTCCTCAAGGGAAAAACTATTGAGATAATCTCATTAATGTTGGATTTATGATTATCTTTAAGTGCACAAAAATTTTATACATGTTAATTCTAGGAGGGTGAAAATTAAAGATATAAAACAAATTTCTTTATTAGAATCCTTTCTACCCATTTACTAACTCTACCACAAAAACTTACATCATATTTCTTATGGACCTCCATTATCGAACTGCTTTGAATTCATTTACCAATACCTTGTATCTGGGCTATTGTTGAATATGTGCCTAGTAGATAGGGCTTTTAATGTGTTTTCCCCTGTTGCCTGGGCATTTTGGCAGAGACATCAAGTGCTAAGAACAATACAGAGGGAGCTTAACCACTTCTACACGCTTGAGCCAAGGCTTGAACCCTAATTCAAGACACACCAAAAGATTAGAAAATAGGTTCTGCCAGGACCTAGGGTCACCTACCTCTAGACTTTGAGAGCGGGGCAAAGAGTGAAGTAGAAAGAGAGCAGCGGCAATGTAATAAATTTGCATATTCAGATAAGCAATAATAAAAGACAAACCATAAGCCTACCACCCATAGCTCACCATTATAAATCCTTCTTGTCCATCTCTCCAAATCTTTTCCTACGTACTGCACACATATTTTTTTCACTTCACATTTCTGAAATCAAGATGCCTCATATAATCAATGTTGTCTGACAATTAATTGGCACCATTTGTTTCCTTCTTAGTGGTGTACAAAATAAGGGAAATCTTAAAATCTTCGGCATCTTAGCCTTTAAGAATCTAATACAGATATAAATGTATTTAAAATCTAATGTATAACATACAAATACTTAGATATACTCATATATCTATAAATAAGATCAGACTGTTTTGTAACTTGCCTTTTTTTTAGACAACTTTCCCCACTCGTCTTTTTTCATCTCATCTGAAATAAGACCAGATCAAAGGTCTCCAATTCATCCCATCATGGATCCTCCCCAGAAACACATTGGGCCGGTGGTATCAAGGTAAAGGATTTCAGATTTTACCCAATCTGTGAGCTCACAAATTAGACTGTCACAGTTTCGTGGATGCTGGCAGCAGACCTAAGACTCCTGGATCAGACACTCATGGCACAGCGAGCAGAATGAACATCACATTCGGGTTTCTTTCCCTTGCCACCAAGTTCCATGGGGGTGGGATGACAAGGAGGGACTTAGATGGAAAATGCTCAACAGTGTGTTTGTGTCATAACTGAAGGACCTCAAGCTTAAGGAATCTGAATGCATTTAATTGGTAGTGAGCAAAACTGCCAGGCCTTTACCCTGGAGGGAGACATCATCTTTGTTCTCCTGGACAGTGAGCCGGCCTGACTCCTGCGCTAGAGACAGACCCGATCTCTATCTTCCAAGGCTGTTCCCTGTAAACATCTGTGAAAGGACAGTCCAGAAAAAACAGCTGTCAATGTATCTTCTTGCAAAATGGGCAGAAATGCAAGAGGTCTACTTAGAATCGTCGGGTATAGGTGGTTTCTCATTTTGCAAATGAAGAAATGATGGCTCAAAGTGTGAAATAACTTACCCAACCTCACGTGGTTGGTGAGTGACAGACTTTAGCATTGACTGCAAGACTATCAGGTGACAGAGTTCATGTTTTTCCAACTTGATCACAGTATCTCGCAGAGATGGAACAGGAACTAAAATGTCTGTCTCTTTATCCCACCCCAGAAAACCTTCTGCTCAGCAAGACAAGCTTATTGAAGGTCAAGGTCTATAACTTTAGCATCTGTAGCTTCCCCACTACTGAGCATTGGGAAGAGTTTAGGGTGGGCTTATGTCTCCTAAACCCTCTCAAATAGCAGTTGCTCAACTAATGTTTGCTGAGTTAGTTCCCAAGAATTGAAAATCAAACTGTCAAGTCTTCTTGATTCCCCTTCCATGTGTTTTTGCTATCTGATATTTGTCCACACCTTTTCATTTTAATTGCTATGGCAGTGATTCAGGCTTTATCCCTACAAACTGAAACTACTGAAATCTTAGCAATCTTCCCACCACCCGGCCTACATAACACTCAAATCAATATTTTGAACACATTACTTTCATCATGTCAAAACTCAGTTCAAAAAACATTCAATGCATGGAACCACTTCCAGCCTAAATTTGAAAATTGTTATACTAACATTCAAGTGATGATTCCAACCAGCCTATCCATGGTTTTCCCACCAAGCCTTGAAACCAACCAGGCTGCCATATGCAGTGTCCCCTTGTCACGCTCTATTCAATCTCATGCTTTTGTGCCTCTTTGCTCTCAAAAGTTTCTTTCCTCTTCCTCCTCAGTCTCTCTTCTAAAAATCCTACCAAGTAGCCAACCCTAGAACAAGAACTAACATGTTATCGGCTTTAAACTGATCTAAAGTATTGACTTTTTTGTTTTGTGGCCATTTTTCTATATACATTGCTAAATGTTACTCCTAAATGCTATATGCAACATGAGCTACATTACAACTTGCATTATAAACTGCATTAAGACAAACAATAATATATATTACTATAATTAAAGTTAAACAACTTTATGAAAAACTATTTCAGGCACTGTCCTGTGGAAGTTTATTGTTCTTCTTAAAATATAAACACACGAGTCACCGCTATTAATAGCACTGCTTTGTAAAGCTTTGGTTTCACTTAATAATGTAGTTTAAAAAAGAAGTTATATCGGTAAATACTCAGCTTGACTGTGTACTAGTCAGGTGACTAAAGAAAGATTTCATGTTTTTTACTAAGTGTTTCGTCAGAACATGCTTGTAGCATGTTAGATTTAAATTCTTACGATCCATCTTTCAGTTTTTAAAAAAAATTTGGCGTTCAGGTGACACTCCAAATAGATGATGATTAAAATGGACTCTAACGTCTACAGAAAAATTTGTGACTAGCCAAAACCAAAATCTGGCTGAAGATGGAAGTGTCATGCTATGAGGCAGCGAACAAAAATTACATGGAAATATGCCCTTCCATTTCTCATCCATCCATGTGTACAAGGTCTTCTGATGCCAAGAAGAAACATAACTTTGATGTAAAATTCTCAGGTTAACTGTGTACTGTTGAAATCACCAATATTCAATACAATATTAAAGATAACAGAAAATACATGCTGCACAATAGTTAAACATGTAGCATGTGGCTCTCAAGGGTAAGCAAACTTCAAGAAAGTCAAACCAAATAAGGATGCACAAAAACCTAAATTATCATTTTTGTGGCTAAAGTCTGACCAGAACTCCCATTGAGCTCCAGGAATAATAATCCCAGAGAGCCTGAACAGGCCCCAGTACCCAAGGCTTCCCTGGTCTCATGCCAACCCATGGCTTTAGGGTGCTCCTACAGGCACTGAGCACTGTAGGAATTTGGGGTGATTGATGGAAAGGACCAGCTCGCCCGAAGGCTACAGTGACATTGCCCAGGGCCACGGGAGTGGCTTGCTTTATGACATCATTTTACTGGGCTAACTACAGAAATTAAATTACATTAATACACAGCTTTCATTATTGTGTAAGACCAGCTGGCCATTCAGGCTGGAATCCCAGGTTGGCTGCATATTAGAGAAATATCATATTCCCAGACACCCTATATGAAGCTTAAGCTATTATCATTCTCAGTGGTTCTTAAGGTCCAGAAATTTTATTTCACCACTTCACACTGCAGAGATGAGCCTCTTAGATGACAGTTTCTACTAACAAATCTCCTGGGAGACTGATTTGTCAAGAAGACCCAGTATCTATGGCACATTCTGTAATCTTTACATCCTCAGAATAAAATCTGCTTGAGAAACCAAATGAACAGCAAAACATTATTGGTAAGCATTGGGACAACTAAAGGGAGTTAGATGACTTCAAGATATTGTAGTACTTAAAATGTATTTTAACTGCATTTGTTGTCTTTCTCCTTTAGCTTATAAGGTACTTTATTCACCGTTAACACTACTTGCTCAACAAATAAGTGTGGAATAATTTAATTAGCTATCATGACCTTATATATGCAATATTCAAATGCCTACAAATTAAATTTGATATATTCAAGGGAGCACCTCTCTTTTTGTAGTGTTAAAGATAAAATAACTAAGACTTACAACCCATGCCATGGCCATTGAAAGAAATACCAAAACAATGTGACAGAGAAGAAACAGCCACACACATCAGTGTATCAGCTGTACCGGTAGCAACACTCCATTATTGTTACTGCATCTAGTCCCTTCCAGAGCTACATGAAGTCAGGGGCTAGTTAAACATGTAACAGTAAACATGTAGCTTTCATCCTATCGATGTTCTGCCCGAGTTTACACCTTTACACTCCCAGATGAAACAACTGCTAAGCCTCTATTTCCTTGAAAAGGCTACAAGTAAGTGAAACAAAAAAGATTAAGATGAATTAGGATCTTCATGACATGGAGGGTGACCCTAGGATGTTAACTGCTTTTGGTAATAAAAACACCTACAGCAGAATCTCATGTGACATCTCCATGAGGTGAAAACTAACATATACCCAGACTATTTGTGGTGGAAAGGTGTCTCTTCACGTCACCAGGACATAGCTGTGCTACACTTTCCAACTTCCATGTTAATTCAGGTTGTTTAGGATATAACAATAAAAGAAAACTTTAGTTAACTGCCAATACTATAGAAAATTTTTTAAAACTTGTTTTATAAGTAGGTCAAGGGAACAAGTATAGAAGGCATAGGTTTTTCGAAATGAAAGCCAGAAACATAGAAGCTTAAGTTCCTTACAGATGATGTGGTAAACGTGTTCCTTCAAGGGCTGCTTCTGAACTTCACTCCAGTGGGACCGACTTCAATCACAACCAAAGAGGGAGCTGCTCAGACCTGCACTTTTATTCCTCAGATGAAGTCACATGACCTCATCCACACCAATGGCTCCTCCTGGTTACTAGCATCTCGGTGACTACACTCAAAACTATGGAAGTCATTTTTCAACTAAAAGATGTACAATATTTATGACAAATTGCCTCAGCTTCAAATACAAGATGTAGGCATTTGGGATATTCTTCCTATTTCAAATCAGTATTTGCTACTCTTGAAAGGCACAGTTGGACACATACACAAAGTAGATGCACACTATATAAAACAGCAATTTAGACCAAAATAACGCAAGAACAGAGACATAAAAACACAGCAGCGAAAACCAAACAAATAGTTATGGAAAAACAAAAATAGCTAATGTTCTTGGTAGAGAGACTCTAGGAACTTCCTTTTATGAATAAACACCTCAATTGCAAGAGAAAAAATAAAAATATCACAGGAATGTACACAGACAAATCATATGTATGTAGACCATTTCAACCTTCAAACCATCCTTTTTTTTTTGCGTTTCCACTCCCTCCCACACCAACCCCCACACATATATTCAAATTTACTTCTAGAACTTGGGAAAGAAATCAATATGACAAAACATAAACCTCAGAATTTAACACCCAGCCTTAGATTTATGCCTTCAGCAAGAAAAAAGGTAGTCTCACCTATATTATTACTAAGAAAATGTCAGGGGAATAAGTTATTCTAAATTCAAATTCATTAACAAAAAGTAACACTCGTTTGAAGAAAAAGAAATCTCTTCTGTTTCTCTGTCTCCCCCTCCTGTCTTCCTTCTCCTTACACTGTAAGACTTGAGAACTGGATTTCCCATTCACCCATTTGGAGAGCTGTCCCCGAGCTACAGCCCGGAGCTCTGGGACCAGCATCTGCCTCCTCCAAGCCCTGAGGGAGTGAGACAGACAAATCTGTGTCTGAGATCAGCTTCACTGGACAGGCTACTGGACCTCCTCTGTCATTCCTTGAGTGCTCACTGGGCTTTATAGCATGCTGGGCCATCCTTTAGGGCGAGTTCAGGAAAACACTAAAACCATTCCTTTTGCAACACAAGACCTCCACTATGAACAAGAAGGACATACTATAACTCTCTCTCCAAGGCATATTTAAAGACCGGGTCCAAAAGACCTTTTCAGACAGGCCTGAACATGTCAAAGTTCTCTAGTCCTTACACAACGAGGCTACGGTAAGGATGATGTCATGGGGGCAACATGGAAAGCCTGGATCCATGGCTTTTGGTCCTGCAGCCAGACTCGGAGGCCTGATTGTTTAAAGAACACTGATCAGAGGTATAAGCAGTCTTCCCTGTACTTTAAGCCACTGGTTCAGTAATACTCACATTTCTCCAGTTTTGTTTACCAAATCTTTTGCATTTCAAACCAATGCTCTTGACAATGTCCAGGAGAAAATCTGTTTTTCTCTTAAAATCTGGATAAAAAAAATAAATGCTAAAAGAGATGAAAATATGTGTTTCTGAACCATTAAATATTTAGCAAAAATAAATTATGCAAGAATTAGGGAAGTTTAAAGTAAGTTATACACAAGAAAATGCAACAGCCAAATAAAATATGAAAAAACAACCTTACTAGTAATACAGGAAACGCAAATTAGAGCCACAAATATATACCATTTTTTTCATCCAAGAGAACAGCAGAAATCCAAAAGTTGTATAACAGCCTGTGTTGGCAATGTTGTGGAGAAATAGGCCCTTTAATATACCACTGGCTTCCGGGCCAGGACAGCTGATTGAGAGACTTTGACCCTGATATACTGTTCTTGAGAATCTTACAGAAAATAAAAAGACTGCCTAAGAAGATTGGTTTTAGATACTTACTGCAGCATTGCTGGTAGTTGTAGAAAACTATAAAAACTTGGGTGCCCAGCAGCAGGGGAATAAATGAGGCAAGTACAGTGCACCCACTATACTATTGTTGAGTTATTAGAAATAATGAACAGAAAGAATGTTCACTGTATTTTGTCAAATGTGAAAAAGCAAGTTGCTAAGTCATGTTTGCACATGATCCATTTAGGGAGAGGAATAAAAATGGTTGGGAATGTTAGTCTCATGCATGCAGTCTTGGGACCCCCACTTCACTAAACAAGAAAGGGCCTTGGGCCTGTGACACTTCTTACCAGAGATAGAGAGCCATGTAGCCTGCCACCAGCTTATCACCTTGTGAGGGAGTATCTTTCCCCATCTCAGGTTCAGTATGTGCTCTCTTGTTCTGCTTAAACAGGGGGTGTCAATGACCCTCAGGCATACCCCCAGCTTTCAGTATTTCAGACTCCACAGAAGAGGGGGAGGGGTTAGAGTCCTTCCCTCCAATGTTGATCGTGGTAGACAGGAGAGGGGTGTACATAGGCCAAGTGCCCAATCAGCTAAGGGATATAGGGGGGACCTGCTAGCCATGAGGGACTGGTGCATACTATTGAAGCCTATCTTGTTCTGTTTCTTCTCTATGCAAGTAAGGGGTTATTCTAGCGAGTTGTTGTTAAGTCAACAACTGATTTATGCTATTTTGCTTGACTATTATCCTTGGCAACTTCAACTCCAAGATGCAACCGACAGCAGCATTTGGATTCCTCCCCTGGGACTGGGTCACAGAGTTCT
The DNA here is from genome assembly GCA_007922815.1 of Macrotus californicus. Classification (NCBI taxonomy): domain Eukaryota; kingdom Metazoa; phylum Chordata; class Mammalia; order Chiroptera; family Phyllostomidae; genus Macrotus; species Macrotus californicus. The sequence goes on along the minus strand of VMDR010010093.1, from coordinate 11,062 downwards.
GCTCTCTTGGGATTAATAACCAGTACACAGTACTCTACTTAACAAAAATATCTTATATGTGAATGGCAATGTCCATGTGTTTGTATGAGCACTGAGAAAGGTGGGAAAAGATACATACCATATCGTATGCTGGTTACTGCAAAAGGGTGAGATTGAATAAGGAAAAGATTGATTCTCCTTTACATACCCCTGTAATACTTGGCTGGTTACAATAAGCAGGTGCAATGGACTGAATCTTTGTGTCTCCCCAGGTACATATGTTGAAATCATAATCCTTAATGTGATGCTATTAGGAGGTGGGGCCTTGGGAGGTAATTAGGTCATGAGGGTGTAGCCCTCATGAATGGGATTAGTGCCCTTATAAAAGAGGCTCCAGAGAGCTCTCTGGCCCTTTCCACCTGTGAGGACACAGTGAAAAGCTGGCTTCCATAAACCGGTCATCCGAAGTCAGCAGCAGCTGCTGGAGTGTCTGTGCCACACTTGGCAGACACACACAGCCTTTGCTCACTCTGGAGATACATGACCACTGAGGAACATTCAAATACTAGGTAACGTTGAAAAAATATTATGTTGTTTGAATTATTGAGAAGCTGTGTACACCTTTGTCTCTATTTTCTGAAAACACTTATGATATTTTGGGTGGAAATTTTTTCAAAAAAATACATACTTAAATCTGTGACTAGTCAATTTTCAATACATTTTTAATAAACTACTGAAATCTAGAACTGTTTTTGAAAAATAGAAGCTCAAACCACTTTAAGAATTTATTAATGGAATTTATGCCATGCTAAACATATTTGAGAAGCAGGGCAGGGCCCAAGTTCTCTTTTAAAATCCTTTTTAGTTGGCCAATAAAATGAAAAAAATGAAAATCTGCAAAAGAGATGACTGAAAGAAGGCTTTCAATAATAATCATCGATCTTAAAAGTGTATGTCCCTCTTAAAGAGGTGTCAGAGGCGGAATAGCAACAGTAGAACACGACAATGACTGCTGGTTCTCTCCTGTGTCCCAGGGAACCCAGCCCAGGCGGTCACTGCGGAGACTTCACCTCACAATGGAACAATGTGGAAATGCAATGAAAATTGAGCTTTAAGAAGTGCCTTATGACTCTAAAGTGTTTTTATGCATTAGGTCATTTAAAATTTTATATCAACATCTGATTTCCACTATTTTGTTATATACCTATTCACTTCTATTAAAGGCAAGATAAACTTAATTTTTTTTTCCTTTAGAGTTTCATTTGACTTGAAATAATACTCTACATGCAGAATTTAACAAGTGATCTTTTTGTGATGCCATGCAAATATCAACAATTATTTAATAAATCATAAAAATCTATCAAAAATTTCAGGCTGTATCACAGGTAAAAATTAAAATCAATAAAATCCAACCTTAGATCTTATAATGCATAGTGTAATATGCTAGTTTAGTTAGAATTGCTTATTTAAATTTAAAAAAATCATTTACTTTCTTTTTAGAATCAAGGAAAAGTTCTCTTACCAGAATTGGATTTAGTTTCAGAGCAGTGTCTAGACTCTACTATCTCTTTGCCTTGGTGCCAGATGAGGTCAGTAATTGTAGTATGTTAACAGTTTTCAACACATTCTTTTACCAAAGGATGAAGAGGAACCCTCCTTATCCCTTTTTGCTGTGACTATTTGGCCGGCTGTGTTTCTCATCCTGAGCACTACTGACATTTTGGGCAGGAGAATTCTCTGTTTTGTCGTGGGCATTTTAGGATGTTTAGTTGTACACATAGCTTCTAACAGCTGGATACCAGTAGTACCTTTCCCTCCAGTTGTGACCATTAAAAATGTCTCCAGACACTGCCCAAGGTCCCCTGTAGGACAAAATGACACCCAGCTGAGAACCACTGAGGAAGCTCTGACCCCTCACAGAGACGGCCCCATGTCCACAACCATGGCTCTGGGCTTGAGCTGACTCTCGTCTTCACAATGTGTCAGGCGTCAGGCCAGGAGTTTAATGCACATGAATTCATATGGGTAGGTATTACTATTCCTAATTTATGGATGAGAAAGTTGACGTTCATAGAGAAAAAGTGGTCAAGCTGGGCTCTCCTGCTTTTTCTATATTCAGGTGACCTATCACCTCAGCATGTCCCTGGACCTCCCAGCTTTGGAATTTAGTCATGTGTTTGTAAAGATTCCCCTTACGCCATGCATCCAAGCATGTGTGTGCAAGGACAGAATTGGAGCAGCCACTGCAACTGAACAGAGATGGAAGGTAAAGGAGGGGAACTTCTTAATTTTTCCATCTCCAGTTAGTAGGTGAAAAATCACTTAACCCCACCACTATAGTTTTAAAATACTCCATAAAACAACTAGGAATATTGTAGACACAGAAGACTTAAATTGCCTTATAGGGTTTAAAGCACCTTTGTAAGAGCCTCCCAGTGGCTCAGAGCCTTCTGAGTTGCCCCTGCTTTAATCAGGATCCATTGGAAACCAGATACGGATCTTCTATCCTTGAAGACAGACAGACCTGAGGCTCCTTCTCCTCTCAAAGAGCCAAACAGAGTTCAGGATCACACTCATATTAGTTAGAGAGCCAGAGTCTTGGCTTAACGCCCAGGGCATAATCCTAGTTCCTGGTAAGGCTTTGACAGTGTTGGCCGTCTGAGATCCTAGCCTCTGCTTACTTAATTGGAGCCCCAGGCTCACTCAGAGGTCCTGAGCTAGCTGATCACCTTGACCAGAGGTTTTTGCCCAGCCACACCCATGTGGATTCAGAAATGAGATGTTGTTAACCATGCCCTGTTGTGACATCCCTACCTCCTCCTTGTATTTCCCTGTTTGTGGAGTCAGTAGTGATTCTACTGTTTCAGGTACGGACACCCAAATGCCTTCTTTAGACTCTGAAAATAGATGATGCAGGCTCTCACCTCTGAGGTGTAGTGAGGTTCAATTACCTTTGGATTCTTCTACTTTCAATATGTACACTTTTGCCTGCTTGGTTCCTGCCACTCATTTGAATCCTCAGTACTCAAATGAAAGACAAAGCAAGCGACGTGACAAGTGGTTCTAATCTTTTGGGGTACATCCTGTTTTTACAGGCACTCTTGTTTCTGAAGTGTCACCTAGCTTTGAGAAAACATTAAATTATGTTATTTTAGAAATAGCAAATTTAAAGTACTAAATACTTAATTAGTACTTTAATTATATTCTACTTTGAGTAGAAAATAGACTCTGCTTTTTAAAAAAATCCTTTCAACTATTCTACCTCTTGAGAATTCTGAACCTTATACTTAACACTAAAAAGTCTTTCCTTTGGGGCCTGGTAGGGAGTAAGAGGTGAGTGTCTCCTGCTTTGAGGGACAAACATTTCCTTAAAATTCTCCCTGGTAAAAAAAGAGCTCAAAAATGGACATGAAAATGAGTTGCGGGAAAACAAGGAAAGTTACATTTCATGTATTTCTGAGCCTCTGAACTTGATTCATACCCACTCTAGACTGAATGGGATTGGTTTGTGAACATGTATGGTTTAGAACTATTTAACTGGAGATTATGAAGGGAACAGATCTACCAAGATGAAACACTAAAATGATTGCTGGGTTTTGAAGGTCAAAGTAGTAACATCTTAAAAACAGATTTATTCTGGAAAAGGACATCTCTAGAGACTTCACGTGGGGTGGGTGTGTTAAAAGGCAAAGGTGCCAGCTCTTTTCTTGGCAAGCAGTAAGAAGGATGGAACATTTCAGGAAGTGACATTCCGAGTACAGTTTAGGAAATATTTTCAGATGACAAATTTAATGTAGCTCTTTATGGTCTAGAAAAAGTTGTGAAATGTTTTCTGGAGATCCCCAGTGGGAGAGTCACCACATGATTATTCTAATTAAAAGAACAGACTTGGCCAGATATCACCGAGGAATAGTTTTAAGGTTGCTGGGGTTTGTTTTCTTATTTAATGATTTAGAAATATGACTACACCTTTGATGTCAAGGGGGATGAATTCTAATGCTGGGTCTGCCACCAGCTGGGTAAGTGGCCCTCAGCAGGCTTCTCACTCCTTCTCACTCGCCTCTGCCCCTCACACATAAATAAGGGGGATGGCATGTCACACTTAGAAATCTGTTTCGATATTATAGTGCTCATGAAGGTGATGATGTGCTTAGAATAAAATCTGTTATCAAATATACAAATATGAAAAAAAGGAAAATTCTATTTTCATGGAAATCTGTTGTACGATTTGAGTGGAATCAGATAAACATCAAAGACATAGTATGGACCAAAAAAGCATTTATTTCAAGTTATTCACTATCATGTACTTGAAACTAACAGAAAAATAACCATTTAATATGCAGCTCACTTTTTTTTTGTAGTACAATCTTAAAAATGATTTGGTGATTGTTGGTGTTGTATTGAGAAGGAAGCCTGGTTGATAATTGTTTATGTTTCCTTTATTTGTAGGGCAACATACCAAAACATGTTTATACGTTAAAACTGTAATTAAGCTCTTGCACAACTGAAACTGTAATTAAAACTTTGGAACTGTCCCAGATATTCCTGTGGCTAATCTAAGTTCACGTTTGATCTTGCTGTTACCTCTCTGTGGACAGTCACAGGATTAAGGATAAGAGATGAGGACTTAAAATAGAACACAGAAAGTCTTAAACACAAGCACAACTTTGGAAGCTATGGAAAGCTTATCTTCCCTTGTTTTCCTGAGCCTTTGATGACTCACAGAGCCAAGTTTAAGAGCATCATTCCAGGCCAACTAGGAATAGGAATATTTGAGGTCAACCTTGCACATCTGTGTTTTTCAAAGCCCCACACTGAACTGATGGGCTGCTAATATCGAAACCACCAATTTTAAATAATATCCTATGATATAAATGGCACCATTGTCAGTCGTTTCCATCACATTTTATATATGTATGAAATTATATATATTTCACTTTCTTTTTATAAGTTGGGAGGCAGACACAGGGCATACCACAGGGTAGGAAGCAGCCCAGTGCCTCCCTCCTAGTAACACCTAAGACAATGGTAGCCAGAATCAAGGATGCCAGCGTGACCAGGCTTAAGCCCAATGCCACACTGGTACAAGAAGAGGTTGGCCTTCTACACCATAGTCACCAGCCTTTCCAAGGAGGTCAGCAATCCCACAGTGACATCTGCTTCTTCTGTACTGTGTCTGCAATTGCAAGAAGCAGACTTATGCCACTGTCTCACTTGGCAGGACAGCCTCCAGGAATGGCCTGGAGTGACACAGGCACTCTCATTACAACATTGACAGATATCACCAGTGCCTTCTACTGGGAACTGGCTATTGGAGGACTTGTTATAGGTCCTGAAAATACAATGATTTGAAGAGCAGACATGGCCTCTGCTCTCTTGAAGCTTAAGAGACATACTGAGCAGACAAGCAAACACTTACCCGGTTGTGATAATCCAATGGGACACAGTGACACAGTGACTAGAGACACAGCTTCAATAGTCTGAGAGTTCAAAGACAGATGTACTAACATGGGTCGGCTGTGCTGGCCCCGAGAAGGAGCTGCACGTTAAACTCCAAAAGAAAAGAGATTCTTCTACTTAGAAGGAGAAGAAACAGCTGGTTGGAAAGTCCTCCGTTAAAACTCGTCCCGTACATCAAAGGATCGAAAGATGCATATGTTGACCAGAGCAACCCAAGATGAGAACGCTGCTTGTCTGGTAGCATCTGGGAATTCCATACAAGTGCCTTTCCTGTAGACCTAAAGTTTACTTAAACTATTTAAAAACGACACATTTTATATCAACTTTCTCTCATTGAAGGGTGATACAAAACTGCAGGGCATCTGATCCCCAAAGAACAGAGCAGAGGTTCTCAATGTACCCAGCTAACTACAAATCAAGAAAGAATATATTAAACGCTCTACCCAAGGTCTAAACCATGTAGTAGTAGCACAGATAAGGGAGGTTTAATTCCAATAGCGAATCCTGAAGGTCTTCATAGAGATGTTTTTGATTTTTGGCTTACAAAATAAGACATTTTTGACAGGTAGAGACAGGGAGGGAGATCGTGTAGGGAAGAGTTTTGGCAAAGTATCAGAAGCAAGGAAGTTCATGAGCGGTAAAGGAAGGAAGAGTTGCTCATTATCTGGGGTGAGGCTTTCAGGGAAGGCCTGGAACTGGAAAGGAGATGGGAGGGGAAGGAGGCAGTAGTGGAGCACAGAAGACTTTTGAGCAGGGGAATGGTAGGGTAAGAGGTGTCTTTAAGGAAGAAAACACCGCCCTTCTGACATACCAGCGTACTTCACGGATGACTGCAGGGGCTTCAAACAGCTTTAAAGAGAAAGCTCAGAAATGCTGTGACCGGGAGTTGATGTTTCTTCCAGATCTTCCCTGCTGTCAACTGCCATTTCTAACTGATTGTAAACTAAAAGTTGCCAAAGGAAACTAACAAGTCACACTTAATCCTGTAATATAATTGAGTAAATAAGCTTGCAATCCACAGGTATCCCAGTCAGCTTTTAGGGACAAAAAGGCATGAGGCCTTGTACTAGCTGTTTATTCGTTTCGTTTACTTTTCTGGAAACTTCTTCACAGAATTCTCTGACTATATTGATCATGACAACTGAAGACAATTGATCTATAAATTGAACTGCCCAGTGCTGTCCTCCAGGAAAACAAAAGCCCTTTGGGTTGTGGGCTCCTTGAAGGCCAGGCACAGCCTTTATGTTCACCAACGCCCCAGCACCCTCTGTGAGGCTCCAGGAGGAGTCACTGCACGGCGCAGGCGCAAGAGCTTCGCACCCGCACTGATGCCGATGCTCGGACCGGGGGAAGGGGACGTCCGTACCGAGAGTCTGTTCGCATGTAAGTGTGAATATATGTTTTCATGTACATGTGTTTTACCCAGGCATATTTTCCATGTATACATGCATTTTACGTGCATTTCCTATTTTTTATACACATATTTTTCATACACATATAAGTCGTTTTGCATCCTTCCCCGGCCGTTTGCTGCTGGGTATGCCACCTGAAACTGTGCCACCAAAGAGAAAAACTCCACACACAGGAAGTCACGGAAAATTTGCTTCAGGATTTGTCAGCCCTCCTTCGGCCCACTGGCTCTCAGCTGGTTTTCTATTACAGTACTCCTGAGGGCTATGGCACACGCCCTCAGAAAGAGTGACTCAGTGTAGCAGTGACACTCAGTGGTTGGGACAGGCACTCCCCCAACCCCAGCTAACCAGGAAAGCAAGTCAGACAGCCCAGGGGAAAGGAGGGGAGGAGGAAAATGGAAAAGGGGAATAGAAACACAACAGCTGGAAAAAAATTCCCTAAGTCCTTCTGCCACACTCGTCCCACTCCACGTAAAGTGAGAATTGCGGTATAACTTGGGAATATGGCCTTTTGAGGAAGATGGACCCACGTCTGGTGCTAGCAACACAACTGTCAGCTGAATAACCCTGGCCATCTCATTTAGCTTCTTTAAGTTTCACTTGCCTTACCTGTAACATAGAAAAAATAATAGTAACTGTCTCCAACAGTTGTTTGGAAGATTAAATGAGATAAAATTACACCAACTGTTGGGTACAATGTCTAACACCTAAGGAGGATGAACAGATGGCAGCAATGACTAAAATAAGCAGCCCGCCAGGGAGAGCTCAACTGCACTGTCAGCGCCATTACAATGCAAAGCATACCACGGAGGGCACGGACGCTAATACCGTCTTCCAGGAAATCAGGTGGGACACTTGGTACGCACCCAGCTCCCACTGTAGTGGCCACACACGGCCGGCTTCATCGGTAAGGCACGTGCGGGAGTCAAATGCAGAGCATGAGGGAGATGCACCCAGCAGGGGTGCTGGGTCCCTGCAGGCGCAGGCCCCCGCCAAAGCAGACCCCAGCAAAGTGCTTGGTTGGTGTTTGCAACCGCTGCTAACACTCTCTTCTCTCTCTGGCCTCTTTATTAACATTCAGAAAAGTGGATTCAGCAAGCTAACAAAGTGGGAGGAAAAATCAATGCTTATTTTCTTAGCAGTGACGCTGGGCAGCCGGATTCTCTGTAAGGTGCTGCTACACAAAAACCCAGGCCTTTCTTTGTCCCCCAGGAGGTGCTGATAGACGAAACAAGGGCTCTCTGGCAACAGCACGTCCCCTGGTGACCAGATAATGTCACAGCAGGTTTTTTTCCATTAAAGGGGCGAAGTATGAATGAGTCACATCACACCGACATGTCCGTTTCTCCTCCTCTTAACGGACTACTTTTCAAGTTGCCAGCAAGTACATTTTTGGATGCAGAAACACAGTTTGATTTCTACAGATGAAGCCAAAAGAACTTCATGGACCTAGCTGGGTTTGAAGCCTGTGGCATTAAGGGCAGGTGATGATATGGTTGGGTGACAGTCATATGCCCAGAGCTAAATGGCTAATGTCCCGAAGGCTAGTCAGGTTTATCAGGAAAACAAAAATTTCCACTTGGAATCAAAGCCACCCTCAGCTCCTCCCACTATTCCTGAGGGAACAGTGATAGCAGGACCGTTTTCCCCTCAGCTACCCAGGAGAGAAGCCATCGGGAGAGCTGGGGGCTATGGGGGGCTCTGTCGGGTCCTTCAGTGATAATGTTGCTCACATTGTCTATGGCTTTACTTCGATTCTGCCTTAGCATTGCAGGTTCCATGCTATCACACCATGTATATTTGGTCCTTTTTCATTTTTCGTGAACTTACTTTGTTTACAAAATAATAGTTCATCATGACAAGGTGTGTTATTGTCCAATGAACAGAATAAGGAAGCAAAAACAAAGGTGTCTAAAGGCCACGGAAGACTGAGATGTCCCACAGTCGCTAATTTCTTTCTCTGCTCAGCGTTCTCTCTCCTCAGATGGTTGGGAGAGCAACACACTCAGGGTATATCTGGTCTCATCCTCAGCATATGTGCGCCCCGTTTTTCTACTTTTCCCAACAACATGGGAGAATAGTCAACCAAATGGGAAAACCGCTCTCCTCAGGCACCTGTCTACAGTGCCACAGCAGGGAGATCTAATGGGGGTAGGCTCCTCTGCACCAATTCAGTTAGAAGAACTAATATCCTTTACTCAGTCTTGAATGCATCATTAAGCCTGTTCGTTTTGAAATGAAGGAAAAAACAATTAAATCCATATTTTCATGGAACCTAGAAAAGGACACTTGGTCTCTGTCTTCTTCACTTAGAAGAGAAAGTGTGGAAATCCTGCTGCTTATGTTCACGGAAACACCTCAAGCAAGTGGACCATGGGTGAGAAGCAAGTGTCGAAGGACAGTTTGCTCCTGTGTGAAATCGTCCACTAGAAAATAAGGCGCAGGAATGTCACTGAAGCAAAGAAATGGACAAGATACCATTTGAACAGGTAACCAAACACACACGTCCACACACACCAAGAACAAAATAAAACCCTAAGGTCAGCAAGGAATTAATCAATTTAAAAGAAAATGTTAGTTATCCTTTGGAACACAGGTGAATTAAGATTCCACATAACATCTTATGCTATGTAATACAAATCCCTGTAGTCAAATATAGAGACAAAAAGAATGGATGATTCCATGCTATTCCCTTGGTATAGCAAAAGAGAATATATTGCGTACTTCTTAAAAATCTAAAGCATGCTGATGTACTGATGATGGCTCTTAGTCTCACTGATTTGCTGTCATCAGTTTGGCTGTGGTAGTGACTCCCACATGCCACCTACTTTTGTACTATTTTCAGAGAGAACGGAAGACCTAGGACTTATTCTGAAAATGGAGCACCAGAGGATGTAGTCTGCTTCGTTTGGGACTAGTCACAAGTTCAGTGTATTATTTTTTGACAGCCCTACAAACCAAGACAGACATATTATTTCTTGCCAGTCACAGCTGATAGAAATAGATCAAATTATGGCCACTCTAGTTCACAGAAACTATTTCCAATCGGCACTTTCAGTTCCTTTGAGGTGAACTGTCCTCAGCTACAGAAAGAAGGGGCAAATGTCTTAAGAGCAGAAAGCTCTACCTATACCTCCTTCCTATTCCAACTCCCAACACTATAATGTTGGCAGAGGATTCCAGTAAGGGAAGGAAAATGGAAAGGTGGATTTTTGGAGTACCTTTAATTTGACTTTCTACATCTCAGCATGCCCTCTTTGTTAGGCATTTTGTCAATTGTGGTTATTGTTACGATGGCTTTTACTTTACATTCTTTCTGTACTGCTTATTAAATACCTTGAAAAAAGTCTCCATTTCTTTCAAATAATCATGTAGTAAGGAAGTAAAATCAAGTTCCTACAATATCGGATTTGGAAGTACTCCAGATTAAAAAGGAAATAATGAGGTTGGTGAACAGAGTCTTATGGAAAAACACGGAGAAGGGGGAAGCTGCCAGCCCTCAGCTTCTGCTCTTTCCCTGTATGATGAACTAACTTCTGACAACACCCACGACATCAAAGGCATTGATATTAATCACTAGGGGAAAAGGTTGGATTGAAAATAAAGTTAATGGCAGGATATAAGAGCCTTTCTTTCCTAATGAATATTTTAAAATGTTTTTAATACACATCTTCAATTAGGCATACTATAAAGAATGCCACAGGCAGAGTCCATTTTCTGTGCTGTGTTTGAAATCCTTTGCTCCCAAATTCAGTTAGCTATGACACACATCATTTTCCTTTGTGGTCAAACTAGAGGTCAGGTTTTCAAACACTTCCACTTCTACACATCAGCCACTTCTGTGCTTATGACCCACACAAATCCTATGTTGGAACGGAACACACAACTGATCTTACCGGTCTAATTTTTTCAAAAGATTTTATGTATTGATTTTTAGAGAGAGGTGAAAGGAGGGAGAAAGAGAGGGAGAGAAACAATGATGTGACAGAGAAACATCGATGTGTGGTTGCTTGTATGCGCCCCTTCCAGAAGCCAAACCCGCAACTCAGGCATGTGCCCTGACCAGGAACTGGACCCATGACCTTTGGCTTTGCGGATGACACTCAAGCCACTGAGCCACACCGGTCAGGGCTGATCTTATTGGTCTTAAGGAGAATTAACAGTTTGCCCAACTGGGGTAATTATTGTAAAAGAATATTCTTTTTTTTTTT
>VMDR010010092.1:0-31696 GCA_007922815.1 Macrotus californicus | reverse complement strand
GTCCTTGGCTTTCATGACTTGGAATACTTCTTTCCAGCCCCTTCTTGCCTGTAAGGTTTCTTTTGAGAAATCAGCTGACAGTCTGATGGGCACTCCTTTGTAGGTTACTGTCTCCTTTTCTCTTGCTGCTTTTAAGATTCTCTCTTTATCTTTCATCTTGGGTAATGTAATTATGATGTGCCTTGGTGTGTTCCTCCTTAGGTCCAACTTCTTTGGAACTCTCTGAGCTTCCTGGACTCCCTGGAAGTCTATTTCCTTGGCCAAACTAGGGAAGTTCTCCTTCATTATTTGTTCAAATAAGTTTTCAATTTCTTTCTCTTCCCCTTCTCCTTCTGGCATCCCTATGATTCGGATATTGGAACGTTTCAAGACATCCTGGAGGTTCCTAAGCCTCTCCTCGTTTTTTTGAATTCTTGTTTCTTCATTGTGTTGTGGTTGAATGTTTCTTTCTTTATTCTGGACCACACCATTGATTTGAGTCCCATTTTTTTTCCATCCCTGTTGGTTCACTGTACATTTTCCTTCATTTCCCTTATTGTATCCTTCATTTGTTCATCTAATTTGTGACCAAATTCAACCAAGTCTGTGAGCATCCTGATTCCCAGTGTTTTGAACTGTGCATCTGATAGGTTGGCTATCTCTTCGTTGCTTAGTTGTATTTTTTCTGGAGCTTTGATCTGTTCTTTCATTTGGGCCATTTTTGTTGTCTTAGCGCGCCTGTTACATAGTAAGGGGCGGAGCCTTAGGTGTTCACCAGGGCGGGGCGGCTACATCACTGCGTTGTGATGCTGTTTGGGGGGGAGGGGACCAAGAGGGAACAATGGTGGTTGCTCCACTCTCTGCCGGTTTTCAGTCACTTTCCAAGTTACCCACAGTCAAATTGGACCCCTGTGGTGCTGATTCTGGTGCTGATTCCGGGTGGGAGGGCTGTGTACGCTCTAGGACCCTGTGGGTCTCTCCAACGAGCTCTCCTGTGAGTCCGGGGGTTTCTCCTGCTGCAGCCGTCTCAACTCCCACAGGAGTTTTCAATCAGAGGCTTTGAGGCTTCACCTCCCCGCGCTGGAACTCTGGGTTGCAGGATCTGTTTTGCTCCCCAGTTGTTCCTCCCCATTTATCCTCACGAGGGAGTGGGACGCCCGGTCCGCAGCCACCACCTCTCCTGGCCAGCTGCGCCTTTCCCCGGTCCGCCAGCCGCCGCCCTGCTGCGTGAGTCCTCTCTGCCCCTCCTACAGGTCTGGATGTATGTTTCTTAAATTCTTGGTTGTCAGACTTCCATACGGTTCGATTTTCTGTCAGTTCTGGTTGTTTTTTGTTTTAAAATTTGTTGTTGTCCTTCTTTTGGTTGTGCGAGGAGGCACAGTGTGTCTACCTACACCTCCATCTTGGCCGGAAGTCTAGCGACTTTTTATTGACGCTATGTTCTAGGCATGGTACTAGATGCCAAGGATGCAGTGATGAATAAGACACATTCTTGGCTTGCTGGAACTTATTTTCTGGTGAAAGAGATAGATTCAAGACATCAGTATGGGTCAGTTGGGGTAGTGTAGCAAGAGTCTTTTTTAATCTTGCTGATACTATGTTTTCTCCCTTGCAATTAAGAGCTTTATTTTAGTGTCTACTCTTTGACCTTGCAATTCTACATCCAGAATTTTCTCTTATTTATGTGTGAAATAGCACCTGTATATAATCATGTATTATAGTAATATTTATAATAGTAAATGATTAGAAATACAGTACAGTAGTCTGTATTTCCAGAAATAAACAACACACGTTTTAAATTGCATGCCACTACGTAGTGTGCTGAGATCTCATGTGGGATGGGAACCGGCCCTTTGTCCAGTGTCTCCACGCCGTATGTGCTCCGTGTCCATCAGTCCCTTGCGCGCCAGCTTGGTTGTCAGATTGACTCTCGTGGTATCACAGTGCTTATGTTCAAGTGACCCAGTGAACTTTATGTTACTTAATGATGCCGCACTCACCTGACATTTGTTACAGTATATTGTTGTAATTGTTCTCTTTTACTGTTAGTTATTGTTGTTAATCTCTTACTATTTCTAACATAAATTAGACTTTCATAGGTATGTATGCATAGGAAAAAACATAGTGTTCTATGTGTAGAATTCAGTTCTACCTAAGGTTTCAGGCAGCCCCTGGGGGTCTTGGATAAGGGGGGCTACTGTATCCCAGAAGTCCATCAGTAGGGCATGACTAAATGCACTGTGGTATAGCCATAGAACGAATTCTATTTGGCTGTTAAAACAAAACAAAACAAGGGAGCTCTTTTTGTACAGATGTGAACTAATGTCCAAGACACATCGTTCAGAGAAAACAGCAAGGTAAATAGCAGGGAGCTTAGTGTGTTACCATTTTCATGAAGAAAGAAAAAGAAAAGAAAAAGAATGTGAATGTGTGTGTTCTGGTAGTCAATGTACAAATATCTCGGAAGACTACGAGAGAGAGGACCTAGTCGGCTGTGGGACAGCATTGAAAGGAGCCTGCTCATTGTTTCCCCTTTTGTAGCTTCTGATTTTCCAACTTGGGGATACAGAACTTCTTCAAGTACTTTCATTTTACTTTAAAAAGAGACAACCAGGGGAGGTGGGAGCAGTGGCCACCCAAAGCACGATGCCCTTTCTAAGGCCAGCAGCAGCTGCACGGTTTTACCCATTCTCAGTGTGAGGACATGCAGGCTTACCATGGTCAGATCTTCCCGTTTCATAAGAGAAGCTGGAAATAATAATATGTTTGAGGAATCTTTCAATTTTAAAATGTTGACTCAAACCTCTCCCCCTGCCACCATGTTAAATGAAGCAGATCTGTGAGCTATGTCCAGTCTGGGTCCTTCAGTGCAGGGTCTTCCAGAAAGGACTCCAGGATCCCTCAGGAAGCTACTGATGGCATTTGGGAGAAAAGGAATGAAGGCCACCTAGGACAGGGGCAGCAGGATGCCAGGAAAAGGACAAAAGAAGCAGAGACTATGTATGGGCGAGGATGAGGCAGGACAACAGGATCTGGTGACAATAGGATGTGGGGCCTAGGGGACAAAGAGAGGTACAAGAAGGCTATTTTGAAGACTGAATGTTTTGTAGGATGGAGTGGTTTATAGGCAAAATGCAATGAGAATGGCTCTGAAATCACGGAGACCTGGGTTCTCACCCCTTCTTCACCATCTAGGGGGAAAGCGGGTGTTCTTATAATTAAATGTAGATATAAATAGAATAATGCACATAAAATGTTTACAGTCCACAAAATGTTAGTTGTTACAGACATTTGCTGTTTTTGGTTATCAGTGTTCATTCTCTTTGCTCCTGTTTTCCTCCTAGTCAGCATGGTCCTGGTGGAGGTGACTCTGCCCCCAAGAGGGAGTGACTGGAAGCTCAGGTCTGGCCAGTGGGTCAATCCCATCTTCCTGGTAATAGTAGCGGGTTCAGGGGTCCTCATATGACCCAATCCAGACCAGTCTGAGCCGCTGCGACCAGTCCTGGCATTTCCGTTGGAAGTGGAATGTGGGTGAGGTGGGAACCTGGACCCCTGTGGGCAGCTTGCCAGCTCAGGGGAGACAGGTCTGAGACGGAGCTCGTCAGAGTTAGCCCAGCTGAGCGATGAAGAGAGAGAGCTCAGGGCCTGGGGGAAATAATTAATGTCCTTGCAACATGTCAGCTCCATGCCCAGGGTTTTCGGCTTACCCCTGAGCCAGTATATTCCCTTTTGTCTTCAGTAAATGCATTGCAGCAAACAAACAAATAAAGAAACACAAGCATCCATGGACCAAGGACAAAAAGCTGCTAAGCAGGCCACTGGGTATTTGGTGTCCCAGCATCCTGGGATTCACCAGTTCCCTCAATCCCTGGAGATTTCAGGGGGCGAGAGGTAGCAGCATTCTTACCCACAAGACCTCTGCAGCAGCATCACAGAGGCTTCCAGATGAGCAAGAACTTAGATGTACAGTCAAGTGCGAGTCAGAGGTGAAACAAGGGAGCTGAGCGACTGCCGAGTCAGGGCAGCAGAGCGAGGTGGGAACAGCGATGCTGTTTCTAGATTTCTGGGCAGGGGAGCTTTGTGGGGAGGATGGGATTCCGTGGCACTGAAGCATGCAGGCCACCCCTGGAGCTCAGGTGCTCTTTGTCACATAGGCCCCGTGAGCACTAAAGCAACGCCACCCAGGATGTGGCATCTGCAGAGACATCAAAGTGTTGATGTTCAGGCAAGAGAAGGCGAGACCTGAAACTGGCCCCTGAGAGAGGGCCTGGCAAGGGATGTGTGAACATCTGCCTTCCCTTCTCGATGGGCGGGGTGGGGTCCAGGTCCTCTTCAACTCAGCAACTCGTAGAGGCACCCAGACAGTGCCTGGCACATAGAAAGAGCTAGAATAAACCGTTTCCCATGCGAACAGAGTGGAAGACTTCAGCAGACTGCTTCTTTTCTTCCTGAAAGAGCAACCCTAAGCAAGCTGGCTAAACCTGGGACTGAGAGGTTGGGGCAAACCCGGGGGGCAGCGGGGAAGAAAGGAGTGTGGTGTGAGGTCGCTTAGAGAGACATCGGTTGACTGGGAGTGTTGACAGGGAATCGGGGTTATTTGCCTTGACATGGAGTCTCCTTGCCAGACTCCACTAGAACTGCAGAGGCAGGGGACAAGCCTGTGAGTTAAAGGGTCACGTTTGGAGAAGGAAAATAAGTGGGGGCCTGCTGGTATCTCGGCCCAGCTGCCCTGCCCTCAAACCCCAGCGAGTATTTTTGTCTGGAGGCTGCTGGGCCTTTTCCATCGCTGCCCAGCTACAGTGCTTCTGCGTGATCCCCACATCACAGCTTCCAGATGGTCTGTCCCCTTCCCTGCCCTCACCCCCTCCCAGTTAGGTACCTGACTAGCAATCACTGTGTCACGCTGGGATTCTTTGGGGTGAGAAGGAATGAGTTTCCATCCCACACTTCAGACCTCCTTTTGGCAAAAAAGGAAATTCCATCCGCCTCCAAAAGAAAAATGACCGCTGGAACGGCAGGACTGGAAGATTTAAAGGCCGCTTGGGGATAGCTAGCCCTGGGCTGTAGCCTCATAGCCTCATTGATTAGCATGTGGCTCCTGAGCAACTCAACTCAATCCATCCACTCATTTAACAGACACTGAGTGATCACCACGTGTCAGGTACCAGGTTATGCATCAGGGATAGGAAGCTCACCAAAGAATATTTTCTATCTTCATAGACTAAATGGGTAGATAGGCAAGCAGTCATGACAACTAATTATACCACAGGGTGGTGCTTGGTGCACGGGGAGCGACCCAGGGGCTATGGGACCCGGGCAGAGGGCTGTCTACTGTGGGCTTGCTTGCTCATCTGCACATGGAGTGTGTGGTTCCAGATCATGAAGGAAAGGTAAGGGGGCTTCGATGTGCATGTTACGGCCATATCTTGAGGAGAAACTTGGACCCAGATCAGGCTCGAAAGCAACACCGAGCCGCGGTTCTCAGCCGACAATGTGCATTAGAATCAGAACCTGATGGGCAGCTTGTTCTGAAAAGGCAGATTCCTGGGCCCAGCCTCAGGAATTCTGGTTCAGTAGGTTTTGTGGTAGGGCCTCAAAATCTGCATTTTAAAGAAG
Source organism: Macrotus californicus (assembly GCA_007922815.1). NCBI lineage: Eukaryota > Metazoa > Chordata > Mammalia > Chiroptera > Phyllostomidae > Macrotus > Macrotus californicus. Next base: position 26,101 of record VMDR010010092.1, on the reverse strand, counting down.
TATCTAGGGTTAATTCTATGCAGCTGGTGCATGGGCCATGCTTTGGAAAAGACTGTCTCTAAAGTCCCTGATAATTCTGATGCACTAAGACTCCCCCATGTAAGGCCTTCACTCTGAGCAAGCAGACGTGCCCAGGAGAGGGCCTGGATTTGGACTTCTCTCCCAAGACACAAGCTTCTGCTTTATGAGACTAGCCAGTAAAAACTGCCAGGCTGTCTGTGTGTTTGACAGAAAGCACAGGCTGGTCACGCAGTCATTTGTGACTCAGTTGTTTGGGGAGAAACACTGTGAAACTGTGATAGGGGTCTACATCATTTTCCATTGCAAAAACACCCAGACACCCTCCATAAGAAAGGACCATAGGGTATGAATTAAGAGCACAGGCCATGAAGCTGGTTTGCCCAAGTTTCTCTCTGAGCTTTTTCACTTACTAGCCATGAGATCTTGGGCAAGTTACTTTACCTCTCTGTGCTTCAATTTCCTGATTGAAAAAACAAAACAGGTAATAATAGCACTACCTCAAGGTGTATCACAGGAGTTAAACGACTTAATGTGTATAAACATTTAGCACGGTGTGCAGACAAGAAATGCTACCTGTTATGAACAAACCTGAGTATACAAAAACCTCCAGGAGCTAGAAACCAAGAGGGAACCGAAACCTGGAAAAATAAGAGCATGGCTGTCCTTTGCGGTTACCATGGAGACGGAGGAGTGGGGTAGGTGTCCGAGCTGGTCCTATTTACATGGGCGTTTGGGTTTTGATGCTGCCTGGGGACAGAAACACGATCTGGAGCCTCTAGGAGGTGGAGTGTTGGCCCCGAGGCTTCCACATCAAGCCAAGACTGTGGAAGGACAACATCCTTTAAACAGTCATAGACCAGAAACAGTCAATCTCTAGCAGAGAAAAATGGAAAGAGAGCTTGTTTTTCTTGAATTGAACCCTAGGTCAGAAGGGAAAATGTGTCCCTTAAGAATTCAAAACCACTGGCAGAGTCCTCAGTGGGTTTGGGTTTTTAATAAATAGTTCCTGTACAACCTAGAAGCCCCTAGGCTAAGAAATAACATAACACTTGAGCTGGGCCGATGATACTCTGTTAGTAGGAAACACTTTGATTACACTGGTTTCCCCAGATGAAAACTTTTCTGAGGATGAGTTCGCAATCTGAAATCGCACAACATACAGGGAAAAACCATGAGCAAAGGTCCACAGGTCCATCAAACAGTAGGACTAGACCTCCCAGAACCTCACATGATAGGACCATCAGAGAAGACCATAAACCAGGTATATTCAAATGACTACTGCATAAAATAAGGACTCAAAAACAATATCTGAAAAGTGAACAAAATAAGGCAGATTTTAAAAATTAAACAAATAGCTAGAAATTAAAAAATACACATTAAAATTTAAAACTCCATGAATAGACTTAGTAGATTAGATGTAACTGAAGAAAGAACTATTGAACTTGGAGGTAAATCTAGGAAATTATCCAGATGGAGCCCAGAGATGGAAATTATGAAAGGGATTTTAGGAGCTGGGAGGATAGAATGAAAAAGTCTACCATACACCTAGTAGGAGCTCCAGAAGAGAGACTAGAGGGAGTGGGGCAAGGGCACCTAGTAGGAGCTCCAGAAGAGAAACTAGAGAGAATGGGGTAAGGCAGTGTTTGAAGGGAAGATGCCTGAGAATTGACGAAAGATGAGAATGTTTTTTTCTTTTAAGATTATTTATTTATTTATTTTTAGAGAGAGGGGAAGGGAGGGAGAAAGAGAGGGAGAGAAACATGAGTGTGTGGTTGCCTCTCGCACACCCCCTACTGGGAACCTGGCCCACAACCCAGGCATGTGCCCTAACTGGGAATTGAACTGGCAACCCCTTGGTTCGCAGGCCGACACTCAATCCACTGGGCCACACCAGCCAGGGCGAGAATGTTTGGACTGAGCTCCACTGCAGCTGGGAACGCCCTGGGAGAAGTCACGAAGACCACCCAGTATCCTGGGAGTGGGGCTTGCCCATTGAGGGACCACCAAGGTGAGACAGGTGGGGGCAGAGGCAGAGGCTGAGACCAAGGACCACCGTGACAGTAGGCAGGAGGTTTGGACTCGGTATGGAGGGCTCCAGGGAACTTTCACAACACCTAACTAGGCCTGTGAACTAAAAGGCATTTTCTGAAGGACTGTTTTGCAGCGGCTGTGTTGTGGAAATGGAACTATTCTGGGACTCTGTTCCCGACTCCAAACTGCTGGGGTTCTGTTCTGTTTTGTTTTTCCTTTCCTCTCCTTTTCAAATGGCACAGAGAGGTTTTGCAACAATCTGAGGTGCTTGGAGAAAAGTGTTAAATCATTTTTGAGCAAATGGTTGCTCTTTCATTCTGGATTAACTGTCCTGTGAGCAGTGCTGATACTTTGTTGATGGAAATAACAAAGACTACCCTACTTCCTTTTCCTTCTCTATTGCTTCGTCTGATTAGGTAGACCATGCCTGGAAGAACTCTGCTTTGGGCCAAACAAAAGTATGTTCTGGGCAGAGGGGATGTTCCTGAAAAATCTTGATTTCACATACAGGTTGATTATTCTCTGTGGCCTCCAGCTTTTAGGGTTGTTGCTAACAAATGGAAAGTTGCTAAACACTTGCTCAGGAAATCAAGGATAAAGAATCAGACACAGCCTGCCAAGGAATGTGATTAAATTAGCAAAGGCTGGCCCCAGGGACATGAAGAAATGGGATGGGGACCACTCAACTCACCACACCACCCTCTTGAGAGCTTTTATGTCACCAGCCTGTGATGCAAGGGTACAGAGGGCCCAAGGAGAGCTTATTCCCTTTTCTTTTTTAAAAGATTTTATTTCTTTATTTTTTGAGAGAGAGAGAAAGGGAAGGGAAAAGGAGAGAGACATTGCTGTGCAAGAGTAACATTGACCAGCTGCCTCCCATATGCCCCTCAACCAGGGACCTGGGGGCCTGGCCTACAACCCAGCCACGTGTCCTGACTGGAAATCCAACCAGAGACCCTTCGGTCCGCAGACCAGTGTTCAATCCGCTGGGCCACACCAGCCAGGAGAGCTTATTCTTCTGACACGTTTGTGTAGAGGGATCACTATGTGACAGTCCTTGTGCCCATAGTACCAGGGCCACGGTGCTGACCCAGACAAGATCCCTGCCCTCTCAGAGTTTAGAACCCAGTGAGAGAGACAGGTAAGTAACTATGGTGTAGCTTTGAAAGGGTGACATGGTGGGGAGGGTATAGACAAGGCAGTGGGGACACTTATGCCTGAGGCTCGAAGGCATCAGTAAGAGCAGCTGAGGGGAGACACAGAGAAGGGCGCACTGTTCAACTCTTCTAGAGCACCAGAACTCAGAGGTGAGGAGTGAGAAATAGTGCTGGAAAGGCAGGCAGGTGCCAGACTGGAAGGAGTCTGTTAGCCAGTCAGAATAAGCCTTAATCTTGAGGAGTCGGGGGCCATTGAAGGGTTTTTGCATAAAGGAACTTGTTCAGATTTTATTTTTAGAAAGCTCACTCTGGCTGCTGTCTGGGGAGTCCCTCAGAAGAGAGCAGTGGGAGCAGGGAAATCCCCTGGGCAGGTGTTGCAGGGGCTGCAGGCTGAACCAGATGGCAGCAGTGGAGATGGGAAGTGTGAGGGTCCAAGAGCTGCTTGGGCAGGAGAATGATAGGGGTTGGTGAAGGAATGTGGACTTCGAGGGAGAGAGAAGATGCAGAACGACATTCAGGGTCCTGATGTGAGTATTAGCAAGTGATAGGAGGAAAAGCCCTGTACCTATGACTTCCTGAAGCAAAGCAGGGCAGGGGGTGATACAGCAGAGTCTGGACAGAGCTATAACAAGAGTGGGGCAGAAGGAATAAGGCTCAAGGAAACTCAGGGCCAGCTCGGGGGTCTTCAGCCCATGCGTCTCCCTGGGCCTCACACTCAGAAGGGCTCGGCTTAATGCTCTGCTAGCCATATTGAAATCTAGAATGGTGTTGTCTTTGAACTTGTGTTTGGTGAGCAGAAACAATGGAGCTTGCCCATGAGCACTGAAGAGATGTGCACACTGTGAGTCCTCTGCTCTTTGCTGCTCTTTCACACAGAGCATTGCAGATGGCCCAGGAGTTCTGTATTCCAGTGGGCACACCATGCGTGGCAGTTCAGTGAGACACAAAATGACTGCAATATAAGCATGTTATGGAAGCTAGTCGCTTTCAGCCTCACTGAGCCCCAGAATTCCCTATGCTTGTTCCATATCAGCATGACTCCCACTGAGTAAGTGGGGTGCCCACTGCCCTGGAAAACCATACTTTCTATTCAAATCAGCTTGCTTTAAATGCAGAAAGAAGGCAGTGATGTTCTAATAGAACCAGCAAGGAACCCTTGTTACCCATGTTGCTTCCCTCTATGAGCCACCCATTTATGCTGAAGATGACAACAGGGGCACAGGGACAGATTAGCGCGTAGTTCCTTTTCTTCGGAGCTTTTCCTTCCTCACCAGATGGAAGGTGGAGAGTGTTGGCTGGATGTGTACACATCAAGTACACTAGAGTTAGTTTTGTTCAGTGTTTCTGTGCTTTTGCTAGGAATGAAATATGTGTATATGTACGAGCTACAAAATATAAATCGTGTCGTTTTGGTGATTCTGCATGTGAATTAATGTCCTTATAGTTACATTTAATACGGGCATTGCACAATATAAAATGAACAATAAAATTCAGGCTAATAACTTAAAGTTAAAATTTTTCTTTACTTGGAACAGCATTTGGTAGCAAATAAAAAAACCTACAACAGTGGAAATGTAAAATGGTACACACTTTGGAAAACAGTTTGGCAGCTTTTTACAAAACTGAACATAGTCTTAGCGTGTGATCCAGTAGTCACACTCCTAGGTATTCATCCAAATGAGCAGAAGACTTATGTCCACACAAAAACCTCTGCGTGAGTATTTATAGCAGCTTTATTCATATTGCCAAAATTTAGAAGTGAACAAGATATCCTTCAATAGGGAAATAGATTAATAGATGGTGGTGCATCCTACATCCGTACAACGGAGTATGATTCAGTGATAAAAAGAAATGAGCTCTCCAGCCCTGAAAAGCCATGGAGAAAGCCTAAGTGCATGTGGCTAAGTGAAAGGAGCCAGTTTGAAAAGACCCACACACTATATGAGTCCAACTACACGACCTGCTGGAAGAGACAAAGCTATAGAGTCAGTAAAAAGATCAGTGGTCGGCAGGAGTTTGAAAGTGGCAAGAGAGCAGAGGGATGAATAAGCGGAACACAGGAACATGTACGGCAGGGAAAGTATTTTGTGTGATTCTGTAACGGAGTCCATATGACATTACGTGTTTGTCAAAACTCATAAAATATACACCACACAGTGAGCCCTAATGTAAACTTTGGATCTTAGTCAATAATGATGTGTCAACGCTGGCTCATCAATTGTAACAAATGTACCACACACACGCAAGAGCAGAGAGGGGGTATATGGGAGCTCTGTGTACTTTCGGCCCAATTTTCCTTTAAAAAATTAAATCTGTTAATTAGAAAAGTTAAAGAAGGGTGAAGAAACTCCGGTCCCATGCCATACTGACTTGTAGGCTAAGAAGCTACAGGGTTGAGAAAGTGAGGTCCTCTCTAGAAAAGCCTCAGAATGACCAAGGGGCCTCTTTGCTTTGGCTTGGGTCCCTTTCCTTGTCAACATCAAGGACCCAGTCCCGGGTCAGCTTCTCCATTGGGCGCTGCCTGGACTTTAGGTGGACTTTGTGTGAGCCAGTGCTCAGGTGTGCTTTGTGGATGGATGCCCAGCCCCTGCTCTGCCCTGCCTTCCGCTTGCCCCTTTCCAGAATTTAGGAGCCATATATGCTCTAAATCAACAGTAGGTAGTGAGCGCCATTTCCCCGTGGATAGCCAAATAATTGTCAGCATTATCAGAGAAGAGACTTAAGTATCATCTCTGCCACTCATTGGGTAACCTTGACCAAGTTGCTCCAACTCTCTGGGACTCAGCTGATCTGTTTATAAAAGGGACATGGTGGAGGGAGACAAGTTAGGTCACTTTCCAATAAATAAGCGGGGCTTCTCTGATTGAAGACAGGGAAAGATAAGAGAGGGATAACCCACAGCCCCAAACTACCACTCACCTGTCCTCTTGACTCACTGGTGAGCTTGAAGCTCCAGAATGTCTAGAAACCTTGGCACCATGGAACACAATTCAAAAATCCCTATCTGGTCTATCTCTCTCATTTTAGAAATAGAAGAGCAAGGAGCTTGTTCAAGGTCACATAAGGAATAAGTGGTCATAAGGGAATATGGACCCAGGTCCCCTGACCTCTAGTTCAATGCTCTTTCCTCTCACTGTTTTGCCCCAAACCTGCTGTGGCCACTTTTTGTTTATTGAGTGGAAAACACCCTACCAGCCCAAACATGAGCTCTGCCCTCTGGAAATGGAAACAGCAGCCCACGCACAAATCATTGTCACCTCCTGTGCGGTGGCACTCACACAGAGTGCCCGCAAGATGATCTTGACTCTCGCAGGTTGTTTGTGTTTATAACTAAGTATGAGATTCCTGAGCTACCTAGAGCCTCTGATAACAGTTTGTCAGGGATTTCAGTGAGCCACTAGTTGAGTCTTAAGCAGCATTAGCACTTGTCCTCTGTGTCAGCAGAGTGCTGAGTTACGCAGTCTTGTGTTCTTATGGCCTAGTTCTTTCATGAGTATTGGTCATATTTCTTCAACTAGGTGCTCCATTCCTTAATTAGACATTTCCCCCATACCTATCTTGGTGTTCTGTACTAAGTCAATGTTTAGTTAACAGCGCTTCATCAGTCATGCTTCTTCTCAAGGCTGTTGTACCTTTTTTTCTGCTCACAAAATGGAAAGAAGAGCAACATCAGAAGACAGTTCCTGAGGCAGCAAATTTTTGAACCTATCCGGAAGGACATGGATGCACTTCGCTTGGCATGGCATAGGTGAGAAGGAGCTAAGCTGGCAACCAATCAGAGCTACTACAAAAACACAGCTACCTGTGGGGACTTGACTGTGTGGCAGGCAAGGTGCCGAACTCCACAGACACATGATCTCTAGGAGTGCAGAAAACAACCCTGGATGAACTTCTTCCTGTCTCATTGTACAGACAAGGGGTCTGAGGCTCTGAGAGGGGAAATAACTCAGACAAGGCTTCGGGACTATGACTAAACCCAGGTCTAGCAGACTCCAAAGTTCAAGTGCATAATCTCCACATCAAGCTGAGCAAGGGCAATATAATTGGCTTTGGAAAGATCCTGTGGGTTGAAAAAAAAGAGCTTGTGTATCACATATGCCTGGTCTTTGCCCTTCTTCCCACCTTGCTGTCTACCCCACATGCAGTCTCTCTTTTTCATTATTGATTTGAATGAGTGAGAGAGAGAGACTGATTTGTTGTTCCACTTACTTACACATTCATTGGTAGATGAATGTATATTCATCTCCTCCACATACCCCTGACTGGTGATTGACCCCACAGCCCTGGGGTATTGGGATGACACTCTAACCAACTGAACTATCTGGCCAAGGCAGCCTCTTAAAGAATTTAGACAGGACGCCAATTGAGACAGCTAGGAATGTGGAGCCAACAAGTTTGTAAGCCAGACATATTAACATGGCTCAGAGACCTTTGGGGACAAGGGGAGGCGGGTGCCGGCTGATACATTAACACAACCAGAGTTGGGGTCATGAATACATAAAACCGTGAAGTTTATCCCAGAGGTCTTTAAATTGGGAACATTGTGATCCTGCTGAACAGTCCCTCAGAAGCAAGCATGATGAACTCAAGCTTTCCCAGAGTCCCCTGGGACTCTGAGATTGTAGTGGATGGTTACTCAGGAATCTCTTGGAGTCAGTCAGACATGGCATTCCATCCAAGACCCATATCCTTCACTTAATAGCTGAGGGGTTTAGGGCAAGTTACTTAAGGCTTTAAACTTCAGTTTGCCCTCTGTGTCTTGGGAATAATAATAATGCCTACTTCAGAGGGTTGTAGAATTAAATGAGATTCTTGCTGAGTACTCAGCACAGTATCTGGCATATTATAAGCATTCAATAAATAGTTGCAATTATTATGATTATATGTTTAATATCCCCTGGGTTCTTATCAAGTTTAATAAAATTCTTTAGATAGCTGAAGTGACTAAACTCATCCCTTTAGGGACCAAGCCAGTCCTTGGTCCAATGCACAGCTTTGCTCTTGCTCTTTCATGCTTACTTTGTAGTGTTTGTGTATCTGGAGGCCTCCCTGAAGCCCCCTGGAGGAAAGAAAATTGTATTGGCTCTTTCTAAGGATAGGGTGGGTGGTAGCTCAGAAGGAAAATTACCCAGCCCTGACTGGAGTTGCTCAGTTGGTTGGGTGTTGCCCCGCAAAGCAAAAGGTCACCAGTTCAATGCCTGGACAGGGTGCATGCCTGAGTTGTGAGTTTGGTCCCCAGGTTTGATGTTTTTCTTCCTCTCTTTCTCACTCCCTTTCCCTCTGCAAGAAAGAAAGAAAGAAAGGAAGAAAAGGAAGGAAGGAAGGAAGGAAGGAAGGAAGGAAGGAAGGAAGGAAGGAAGGAAGGAAGGAAGAAAGAAAGAAAGAAAGAAAGAAAGAAAGAAAGAAAAGAAAGAAAGAAAGAAAGAAAGAAAGAAAGAAAGAAAGAAAGAAAGAAAGAATTACTTAGATTCCAGAATCTTGTTTTTAATTGTCACCTGAGGATATATATGTACATTGATTTTAGAGATAGAAGAAGGGAGAGACTGAGAGAGAAACATTGATGTGAAGAAGAAACATTGATTGACTGCCTCCTGTATGCACCCTGACTGGGGATCAGACTTGCAACCTAAGTATGTGCCCTGACAGGAAGTGAACCTTCAACCTTCTGGTGTATGAGATGATGCTCCAACCAACTGAGCCACCCAGTTAGGGCAGACCCCAGAATCTTTAACTCTCCTGAAAACTGTTGAAGCTGCCAGAATATCCAAAACCATAAAATCATCTCTAAAGTCCTCATTTGCCTTCCCACAACTATAGACTCAAAGTGTTTGAGCTAGATTACTTTATGGGAACTTGGAAGTCATCTGGTCCAACCTCTTCATGCTACAGATCAAAACTCTGAGTCCTATACAGAGGGTGGAACTTTGACTAGAACCACAGATGATCAGAATGGTAAGGCAATCAACGGCACCATGAAAGGCTGAAAATGAGAACAAGTCAAGAGATTCTCTGGATCTGGTGACCTCTAGACACCCCACATGTCCCCAACCTGTGACATTCAGTTCAGAAAGGCTCTAGGCTCTCAGTTTTTTTCCATCTCTGTCTCTTTTGGTGGAGTCTTCTGTCTGTCTGTCTGTCTGTCTGTTTCTCTTTTTTATCCTCACCCAAGGACATGCTTATTGATTTTAGAGAGCGGGGAAGGAAGAGAGAGAAACATCGCTTGGTTGCCTTTCCTATGCACCTCAATGACCTCGGGTGGGGGCTGAAATGGCACTCTAGATATGTGCCCTGACTGGAAACCAAACCTGAAACCTTTCCGTTTACAGGACGAAGCTCCAATGACTGAGCCACATTAGCCAGGGTGAGCCTTCTCTCTTGCATGCATGGCTGTGGAGCTAATTCTGGCATGGACTCATGGTCAGAATAAAGTCAACTACTTTTCCACCCTCTTGTGCTCATTGGGCTCAGTGTCCCTGGAAAAGTTAAGTAGCAGCTTCCCCGGGTGAAAACAATGGAGCTTTATTCCCTGGGCAGTTCTCACAGTTCTGTCAGAGGTGGTTGTTAGGGAAATGTTGAACAAATAAATCAGAATCAGGATAGAGAAAACAGGGATCCAAGTCAGAGAGAGGGGGACAGGTCTGTGGGAATGCAGGGACCACATCTGCATTATCTATTGTGCTATCTGTAGCAATCACACCTGATGCTCAGTAAGTATACACTGAATGAATCAATGAAGGGAGGGAGGGAGGGAGAGATATGCAGCCTATTAGGTCTCTTGGAGAGCTAGACTTGGTGAGGCAACTGGTGAAAGGGCCATTTAGGCATGTCCAGGAAAGAGGAAAGTAACTAACACACATGACATTTCCAAGGTGGACCAGGTCCTGTGCTTGGCCCTTCCATGTGGCACATGACAGAATCCTACACCCCAGGCAATGACCATTTCACAACCAGGGATACTGAGACTCAGAATAACTTTAATGTTTAGATAGAGGGAAAGCCTTCTTGGAAATAGTTTACACTGATGAACTCTCCTTCTCTAGATTTCTTGTGTGCTACTTCTTTTCCATTTGCCTCTACTCCCTGCCAGATTTGTCTTATGCCCCTCTCTTCTGCCCCATCACTTGGGATGCTGACTTCTAGGGAGTATATCACCCAGACTCCCTTGCTCTGGCCTTCTGCTGGGAGGCACTGGTTAGAGATTAGAAAACAAACATGAGAGAGAAGTTGGAGCATTTATTCCCCTGCTTTCTCTCTGCCCTGCAATCCTCTATGGCTACAGCTCTTGTCAGATAGCCCCTCTCACCACCTTGGTTCTGCCCGGGCTCTGGTAACAACACTCCCACCCCTGCCCCCCGTAGCCCACCATTGCTTCCTCACTGTTGCAGAGTCCTAGATACTTCACTCACCCTTTGTGGCTCCCTGAACTTTGCCTATATCTCTATAAATAGTACTTTCATTCAACTCTCTTCCATTAAACCCTGTTGAATGACATGCCCTTCTCCTTCTCTGTGCCTTCATTCACTCGTTTTCCAAAATATGTCAGTCTCCTCTCTTTCTTCCAATCTAGAACTTCCCAAACTTCCATACCATTCCCTCCCTGCCCACCACCCAGTCCTTCGAGAAGTCTTCTCTGACTATTCCCATGCACAACAATCCTATTTTTCCCACCTCTAGGCTGATTGCAGCACAGAAATCTCCTGCTCTATTGTCTTTGTGGTTCTAGGACCCACTGACTTGTCAACCTGGTCATCTCTGTAGGATAGTAAGCTTTTTAGCAATCAGAATCATAAAATAGCAAACATGTTTTGGTGACAGGAACCTTAGAGGTCATCTCGTTCCACTTCTTTATTCTACAGATAAGGAGATGGAAACTCAGACAGCGAAAGGGTCACGTTCATGGTCACCAGTCACATAGAGCCAGCTCCAAAGCCTAGTCATCCGACTACTTCTCCATGCTCTGTTTTTGTACTTAGCAGGACCTCAATATGCTGATGATTCATCACTTGATTTTTATCTCTAACCTAGTTCTCTTCCCAGAATTCCTAACTTGTAAATCTTACTTTCTACTTAACATCTCCACTTAGGACAAATAACAGACATCTCAATGTGTCCAAAACTGAGCTTGGAGAAAGTAGGTGTGTGTGAGTGTGTGTGCCTGGTGTCAGGGGCTGGTGAGCAAGTGTTCATCACATATTAGCTCTCTGGTCACTAGAAACACTGTTCTAGCTAAGACTTGTGCTAAATAGTTTGCACCACATAAAAGAAGGCTTGTGTGCCCTCCAGTGCTCTTCTCTCCTTGTGATGTGTGCAAGGACTTTGTTCTACTGAAATTGTCTACATGAAGGGACTGAGAAGTGCGTCCTTAAGTGAGAGCATTATATATGGTTGGCCAGAGATCAAGCGTGCACCTACCAAATACAAACGACCTTTGCTAATGTAAAATCCTCTCTCCAACAAAGATAACCAATGAGTTCAGCGGCTTTTAAATACGAGTGCTCCAAGTCAGAAAAAATAAAACCAGGTCAATGGCAATGGGACTGTGTGAGCCCTTCAATTCGCTGTGGCAGGAAATTACACATCCAGTGTCCTCAATAAGCTATTCCAGCTTGTTCAGATGCCGACTCACCAGGGAGGTCCCCATGATATGCAGTCTTTTCAAGTAATATCTTTGGAATTGGAGATTGTGTTTCTCATAATATAATTCCTCCTTCTCTGATTTCTGCAATTGAGTACTCTTATGCACTATGAAGCAAAAGTGGTACAATCAGGAATTATGCTGACATTGTACGTGTCAGCCCCCTAAACTTCTGTCTGTTGGGCTGAAGATGGACCATCAGTTGATGAACAACTCAGAAAGTCTTCGTGGCCTTTCTCTGTTCTCCTTTATTGATCCTCAGGAAATAGGGTGTGTTAGAACAATTATACTCTAAACTTCTTTGAATGGAAATTAGCGATGAAGCAGAGAAGAAACAAAGGAAAGCAGAATAAATAGTCAATTTCTTAGCGACAAGCTGTCACTACCCATTTACTGTCCTGCATTTCACACTGTGGATCATGCTGTCAGGGCAAGGCATCTTCCTTCCTGAAGACATTTTCCATAGCAGCCCAAACAAATTTTAACTATTTCTGAGAGGAAAGCTCTGTTTTTCACATGAGATGTGCTTCCCCTAGACTATAGGCTAAAGGGAATTTTGCCTCATATCTACATTGTATCCCCACAGAACCTGGGCCAGTGGTGAGAGTGGACATAGATAAGAAGACATTGGCCCTTGAACAGAGATAAAGGAAAAAGCCTGAAAGTCTATTCCAGTTTGAGAGAGAAGCTCAAACAATAGAATGTGTAACCAACCATTCTAAAATTTAGTGGCTTAAACTCCAATAAATTCAATTAAAAATAAAATAAAATAAAATGTAGTGGCTTAAAACTAGCAGCATTTATTAGTTCTCCCAGTTCTGTAGGTTTACTGGGTGGATCTTCTGTTGGTCTTGCAGCAATGCCCCAGGAAGCTGTATTCAGCGGGTAGATCTGCAAAGCCCTGGACTTGGTTGCAACATCAGAAAAGGCTGGGTCCCTCTCTTGACGTGGGCTTTAGTCCTCAAGGAGACTGGTCTATGCTTCTTCACATGCCAGTGGTAGTGTCCCAGGAGAGTAAAGGTAAAACCTGCAAGGTCTCTGAAGAACTAACCAAGAAGTTCTCACAGTATTACTTCTTGTACATTGTATTGGTCAATGCAAGTCATAACGGCAACCCGAGTTCAAGGGGTGGGAAAATAGACTACCTCCTGATGGAAGCACCTGTGAAGTGATGCAGCGAAGAGAAGTGAGCCCAGGGGAGGCATGATCCATCAGGGGCCAATGTTGTAACCATCTACCACATATAGCACTTGTCAGGTCATAGAATGCTGGAGCCAAAAGGGACCAGAATAGGAACCCAGGGCTCTTGACTTCTAATCCAAGCCTTCTCCCACTGAACCAGTTACTCCAAGCAATTGCTCTCAACTGTCAGGAAATTCAAGTACGTCATGATGCTGAATGTGGCTTCTAGCACCAGCCTATCAAATGTGGAGGTCTGCCCTCTCCCCTCAGTGAGCCTGGCTTCCTCCAGCCTTTCCTCAAGCTTTGCACACCATTTTTATATATGTTGTAGCCTCAACACATTCTCCATAAATTTCAACAAGTTGATGGAAGAAATTTTTTTTCTGCGAAGACACTGAATAAGAGCAAAGACTTCAGCAGTCTGGGAAAGCAGCTATTTTCAAAGAAAAGTACCTGAACTCACAGTCACAGCTAGTTTACTTACCATGGCCATTCATGCCTAACTAAATATTAGAATCCCAGGGGAAAAATCTAGTCTGCGTCGTGTTCCAGAAACTCACTTTGTAAATGGTCCTCTAAGATGTGCACATTTTGCATGTTTGATGTATATAATATATATTTTCTTCCCTGCTCACCCAACCCTTAGCCCTACATTTAAGGTCCTAGGGGACAATCCGTTTCTTGGTTCTTCTAGACTCTGGTGGCTGCCAGCATTCCTTGACTTGTGGTCGCATCACTCCAGTCTTTGCTTTTACGGTCACATTGCCCCTCCTCTTCTGTTTGTGTAATTTTCCTCCACCTCCCTCCCAGAAGAACATTTGTGGTGGCATTTAGGGCCCACTTGAATTATCCAGGATAATCTCATTTTAAGATCTTCAATTACATCTGCATAAATGCTTTTTTTTTTTTCAAATAAAGTAACATTCTCAAGTTCAGGGACTAGGCTGTGAGTGACTTTTAAGGAGTCACTTTTCTGCCTGTTACACCACCTCATTATATACAGGGGAAACCTGAGGCTCTGCAAGGTGTGACAACCTGCCCAACATTTTGGAGAGAACAAAGGAAGAGGCAGGCTTCCAGCTACAGGGTCTGAACTCAATTCATTGCTCCCTCCAGTCCAGCAAGCTTTACCCTAGACAAAAGCAGGATGAGAGAAGGACCCTGCTGAGCAGGATGCCCTCACAGAGAGGTTAAGCTTTAGGGAGACTGAGCACAGCAAGTCAGCAAGGACTGTGTGGTGAGAGAACCCCGTTATCATCTGTTTGGGGCGACACCAGAGATTCATACTTGGAAGCAAGAAATGTGACATGAGTCCCAGACCCAAAGAAGCCAAAGTTATTTTGGAAAATGTCTCAGGTGCAAAGTCCAGGGCTGCTGGAATAACTCTGTGGTGATTCCACTCACCACAGAGATAGCTGGTTCCAGCATTCATTTGAGTATAATGAGAGCCTCCAAATGTATTTCAGATGACAAGGCCACAGTCACCCGTCTGTGTCCTTGGGGAAGGGAAAGGGCTATCTCTCTAAACTGTTCCCAGATATGTAATATGAGAAGAGAAGCACTTTGCAGCACGTGAGTTTGGCTGCCCTAACAGAAACACCAAGCACCAGTGGCTTTGACATAATAGAAGGTTATTTTTCTTCCACTTAATAGCCTGGGCTTACCTGGGCTCTCTATGGAGCAGTGGGCCCATGTTCTTTCTCTCTTACTGCTCCACCATCCCGGGATGTCGCCTTTGTTCACATGAGCGATCGTGTTCACGTCCCTCATTGTGTCCTATATGGCTTCTCAGCTCTCCCAATCAATCCCCACGCAAACAATCCCCTACATAAAATCCCCTCTCACTAAGTGTTGAAGAGGTTTCTGCTCTCTTGTTTGGATGCTGACTGGCACAGTCTGAGAGCTGAAAATAGTGAGAACTGCAGAGAGAGGAATGGGTAAGGGAGTGCCACAAACACAGCCTTTGAGACACACCTCAATAAGGGAGACAGGACACAGGGCCCTGGGCAGTTGAGGCCTAGATCCAGGAGGGGGAAATCTCTTGCCTGTGTTGGTCATGAGTAGGTCCTTCGAGCTGGAAGAAGCTGCAGAGTTTCAGCCTTGAGGGAGGCTGCACCAATGGGCTCTGAGTGGAGGCTCCCAGCTAGAAGTGGACTCAAGGGTAGTGGGCAGGGCTGAGCTGGGGCGAGGAAGAGGGTGATGGAGTACTCAGCTGGCTAGCTGGAGGAAACAGGAATCGAGTCCAGGATGGATCAAGGAGGGGCAGGCAGCAGGGCACTCAAGAAACCTATCTAGATACCCAGGACGTGGGAAAGAGGGTAGAAGAGTGACAGAGTCCGTAAATTTCAGGAAGTGACAGGTGCCTGGGTGATGGGGTAGGTCAGTAGGAGGAATCGGTTAAGGTCCCTATTATGGTCTCAACACCCAGATGCATCTGTCAAAGTCTTAACCACCAGCATCTCACAATGTGACTACATTTGGAGACAAGACCTTTAAAGAGGTGATTAAGGTAAAATGAGGTCATTAGGAACTGTCCTAATCCAGTCTGCCTATTCCCATTATAAGAAGAGGAGATTGGAACATAGACATGCTCAGAGGGAAGGCCAAGTTAAGACACAGTGAGAAGACAACCATCCACAAGCCAAGGAGAGAGGCCTCAGAGGAAACCAAACCTGCCAGCACCTTGATCTTCGACTTCCAACTTCCAGAGCTGTGAGAAAATAAATTTCTGTTGTTGAAGCCTGCTAATGTGGTATTTTATTATGGCAGCCCTGGCAAACCAATATAGTCCCTTATTTACCAAGTGTTTTCTCTTCTTTTTAAAAATTTTTTTAAAAATATTTTATTTATTTATTTATAGAGAGAGGGGAAGGGAGAAAGAGAAGAAGAGAAACATCAATGTGTGGTTGACTGTTGCACACCCCTAACTGGGGACCTGGCCCGCAACCCAGGCCTGTGACCTGCCTGGGACTGAAATGGGAGTCTTCCAGTTCACAGGCCGGAGCTCAGTCCACTGAGCCACACCAGCCAGGGCTTTACCAAGCATTTAAAATCCTTCCCAACAACTTTATCTGGGAATATTTTACCTGATCAAACCTTTCTTTTTCTTTCAAATTTTAAGAAAATTAAGAACTACATAATAGTCTGAAGAATATTAGGCCTGGCTGGTGTGGCTCAGTGGACTGACTGCCAGCCTGAGAACCAAAGGGTCGCTGGTTCCATTCCCAGTCAGGGCACGTGCCTGGGTTGCAGACCAGGTCCCCAGCAGGGGGCGTATGAGAGGCAACCTCAATGTTCCTCTCTTTCTCCCTCCCTTCCCCTCTCTCTAAAAATAAATTAAAAAAATCTTTTCTAAAAAGTCTGAAGAACATTAAATACCCATGCTCTCATTATACAGAATTAACAGCTTTAAAAATATTTTTATTTGTTTCAAGTTTTTTTGATAAAATAGTCAGAATATTACAAATATGGTTAAAGTCCCTTTTACCACAAGCCTTTCCTCTTCTACCCTCTTCAGAGCCAATCACCATTAAGGAACTGATGTGCATTCCTTCAATCCATGTGTCCATGGGAAACATTTGGAGCTGGCTCGCGTGGGCTCTCAGTTTTTTGCAGTCACGCTGTATGTCTTGTGAGCCTTGGCTCTACCGTTTCCTGACCTCGTGCTTAGCATTTCCAGAATAATGGGCAAACCAAGGCACAAAAAGTCATGAAAACTGGCACTGGGACCAGCCGGACACACAATATTTTTCAATAAAATAGTGACAAAAGTCATTCATTCCCTGTAGATCAAGTCAAAGAGAAGTCTCACGTTGGGGCTAAATCTTTAATGCTTGCTAATTTTCCTCTTTAACACAGAGAGAAATACAGGCTCTAAATTGTCAGCATGCAAAGGGATCAGGCTAGCTTTTCACACCATTGTCATTTTCCATGAATTTATTGTTATGATTACCTTCTATTTAAGGTGAGTAGTACTGGTCTTTCGTTTATGATACTAGAATAAAGTTATCCTATACAATAAATTTAAGTGTAAAATATGGATTTGAGATAAAAATATTAAGCCAATAATGGTACACATGGCACGTGAGTGTAGAAAATTGGTGCAGGGTGTTCATGAATAGGATTTTGGGAAAAGCCAGAGATAGCAATAAGCACGCCTCTATCTCCCGCTTATGGAGCACTCACAGTGTGTCAGGTATCATGGGATGAGTTCTGTACATTATTTGTTGTAATCCCACAACAACCCTCAAGAAGAGGTGATTAGCTGCCTTTTGCATGTTAGGAAACTGAGGCCCAGCCCATATTTGAACTGACTCCAGAACTCATGTGCTTAAGCTGTGCTTACTACCTTGGAGTCTCGTCTCGACCTGTGCAATGAGGCCTAAAGGTACCTAGTCTGATAAATTCAAGGGGCTTTTGGAGGTCAGGATAAAGGCAGGGATGAGAACATGCTTTGAAACCTGTGAAAAGCTGCCTGGATGCTTCATGGGTTTGTGGCTGGTGCAGAGGGACCCACCCTTGGCTTGATGCTCTACTGCTGCCTCCTTGAGATCCTCACCACTTTCACCTGTGATCATGTTTGTATGTGAAGTCCAGCGGGACAGTGGAGATGCACAAGAGGCCTGGACCTCTGCTTATGTGGAACTTCCTTTCCACCCTCCAATTCCTGGTTCCTGGGCCCTGTCTGGCCTTCCCCCACCCCCCCACCCCACCCCAGAATGGATGCTGCCCTCTCCCCAGCATATCAGTGGTCTGTGCTCTGCTGTTAATCCACCATGGCCTGGGTGCAGGCAAGGAGGGTTGGCGTAGGGACAACTGGAGACAGTGTGTGTCTCACACGGGGTGAGGTGTGTCTGCCTCCTGGGCTTGTTTGTGCACAGCTGAGCATGGACCCCTGGCCCACCCTCCCTCTAGGAACCCAGGGTATCCTAGCACCAAGGTTGCAATCCCTAGGGCAGCTGGCCCACAGGAAGGGGAGATAGACTTCCCCAGCCCTGGGCTTCACACATTATGTAGCCAGGCTTGAGTTCTGAGTAAGTATAAGGAAGCATTTGATGTGTGTGGCCATGTGGAAAAGCAAGAATCCAAAGGGGAATCCAGGAGGGAGAAACAGTGTTTATTTAGAGAAGCCCAAGAGGCAGGAAAACCCGCACAGACATGGCAGTGCAAATGAGCAAGGCCGAACCTAACTCTCTGCTCACAGTCACGAAGTCTCACTGTGTCTGGGTTTCTGCATTTGTGGAATGGGGAGGCTGGACCAGAGGAGAGGCCTGAGCCAACTTCTGTTCTCTGGGGATGGAATCCATGGACCTTCTCCCCAGAAAAGTGCCCAGACCTTCAATAGTTTGTGTGAAACTCCACAATACCACAGCTTGCGCAGAACCCTATACGTGGACCACAAGGACTCCGGGCGAGGAAGTCCTGCACTGGGGTCTCAGAAGCTCCTTCCAGCACCTAAACTAGCAGGAAGGAGCACAGCACCTGTGACAGCTCAGGGCACAGGAGGGTGGCTGGGATTTTCAAGCACCAAATGAGACTGAGAAGGAAAAACCCCCGTAAAGATGGGCAAGAGATCTATGAGAATGGGAGAGTGAAGACGATGGTGGAGTGTGTGCAGGCTGGGAAACCAGGCAGTGAGTTATAAAAAAAAAAAGAAAGAAAGAAAGAAAAATAAATAGACAAAGAAAACAGAGCCCATACTCCTAGAGTAGGAATGGATAACTTAGCAGAGAAAGGCATGGACAAGGCCTGGGGAGGCTGCAACGAAGAGGAGAATTCTGCGAAACGGAGCTGACTCATGAAATGTTTGCACTAACGGGCCTCTGGGGGGCTCACCTAAATTCCACAGTGGGAGTGACAGCTGCTAGCCTGGTCTTTGATGGGCCACTGATAGGTTTCTGGGGCCAGCTGGCCAAAGTGCTGGAAAGACAGAGTGGGTACACACTGTCTCCAAAGAAAGCAGCTCCAGGGCCTTGGGGAAAAGGAAAGAGGGAGGGGAAGAGACAGTGAAAGTGAGCGAAGCAGCCAATGGCATGACAGATGTGCTCACATTCAGAAAGGAAGACCAGGGTCCGGGACGACGGGCAGAGGGCTGACACGTCCAGCGGGGAAGTGGGCACCCACGGAGAGGGCAGAAAGAAAAATGGGAATTTCTGAGGTTCACGAGTGAGGTGATAAATAAACGGCTTTGTGTGTGGGAGAAGATGCAAATACTTGAGTTACCCATTTCACAATTTAATTGCATAATTTGTCAAAAATTAACAACCCGTACAAAACAAGACCGAATGTGATTCATGGACACCTGGATCGAAAGAGAAGC
This sequence comes from Macrotus californicus, assembly GCA_007922815.1. Lineage (NCBI taxonomy): Eukaryota > Metazoa > Chordata > Mammalia > Chiroptera > Phyllostomidae > Macrotus > Macrotus californicus. The sequence goes on along the minus strand of VMDR010010092.1, from coordinate 6,756 downwards.
CTCTTTGAGGAGTTAGTTGACCAGGCTGAACTCGCGAGTGGAATTCTTTTTCCTGAGTGTGGGCCCCCTGGGAACGAGAACCACAGGCCTGGAAGAGCATTTAGAGTCAGACCTGGGTTTAAGTCTATGCTCTGCCACTATTAGCTCTGTGATTGCAGTGATTTAAGTTATTTAAATTCCAGTTTCATTATTTGTCAAAGAAGAAAGTAGCGTCTGTGGCGCCTGAGCACAGGGCGGTTTACTGGCTCTGTGGAAAAAATGTGTGCGGAATAGCTTTGTAAACTGCAAACCACTTCCAATGGAAGTCTCTGTTTCTTTGTTCATTTATTTGTTTATGACTCATCCAATTACACCATTACCCCAGCTAAACAATAAGGGTTTGCACAAAGTTAAGGTCAAAATACTATAATAATTCAGGCCACATTGTCCTTCACTTTATTACTGTTATCAGCGAAACACGGGCTGGAATGCAGCCTCACCCAGCCATTCTTTCACTTCTTGATTCTTTTATTGGATCCAGCATTCATTTTACATGGGGTGGTGCGACCCCCCTGAGGCACCAGGGGACTGAATGTGACATTTTCTGTCTCCAGGAAGCTCAGTGGAAGGAGAAGAAACTTTCCCCACCTTCTTTGACCTGCACTCACATCGGAGCTCATCTAAGTTTAAGTTTTGAGGAGCCAAAGCAGGTTCTAGAGATTAATTTGACTTCTGCCCGGGCCACTGCTGGCTTTCCGGAGACCCTTCTTAGTTTTCTGCTTAGGGTGTAAATCAACCTCATCCTTGGAAAAACCACTTTTTTTGTTAATTTTTTCACAGTCACAGAATATGATACCTTCTCCTGGAGCTGCAAACTCCTTAAAGACGAAAGGTCCTTCGTCCCAAGTTAACTTAGACTCTAAATCTCATGGCTCCAAATAGGTGATGTGCTGGCCACAGGGGTCTGTCATCCACCCTGGGGGAGAACAGTGCATCACCATTTCTCCCAAACCCTGCTCCCTCCTCTGGGTCACTTCCAGCGCCCAAAAGTGAAAAGCTGAGTGAGGACCACAGTTAGTGAGTGGGTCGTGCCTTTTGGAGGTTGGTCACAGCTGGATGGGGAAGGTCACAAGGGGGGAGTGACATAGAAGTGAGGAGTGAGAGCCTCTGTCCCTGTGAGACATGGGCACCACACGCTATGGAGACAACACTTAATTGCCACGTCTTGATGTTCCTTCCCAGCCTGGGAACTATTTGCCGGGTCCCCCTCAGTGAGTACCTCATCCAACTCAGTCGTCCACTGCTCCCTGGTGGGGTTCTCCCCCTTTCTAACCCTTCCATCCCACCACTTTGAGGTCTGATTGCTCTTTATTTCTAAGCAAAAGCTCTCCTGTGTCTGGTACCTTCTTCAAGCTGCTCATGCCCATCTGCATACACTTCAGCTTACCCCAAACAGGCTTGTCTCAGGTGCTCTTCTTCCCCTCTGTCCTGAGACAGGACAACTGCCGTATGGCTTTTCAATAGCCTTTGCACTTGGGTTAGTGGCTTGCTCACACCACTAAATGTCACAGAGGCCACAAGCACTGTGGGACCAGGACTGAAGCACTCCATCCTTAGCTACAGACCCCGGTGACGTACCAATTCCAAGCATGACTGCCATGTGACACCATGTGGGTGATTCCTCACTCTGCCCCCTTGCTTAAATGCTCCCCAATCCCAAGCTGGAGACAGACCTGTTAGAGAGTCGGACTTGTATCTTCTCGTCATGTCTTAACAGTGCAGGAAGTTGTGGAAAAGGCACATGGGCTTCTGGGATCCTATGACACCGAGCAGGTCAGCTTTCAAGACTCATGGGCTTTAGGCTTATTCTTAAAAGAATGATCTTCATGTTTACTGTGTCTAACTGAACAAATTCCTTACCCTTTAGCAAACATTTCTTCCACACGCCATCTGGGTGACACTTTTGTGGATGATCCATCTACTGCTTTGATCTATGGCACTACCAAGGGGTGGTTTGTTGAAAGCAGGGATCTCATTCTCTGTAATCTTCACCAATACCTCCCCCACATCTAAGAAAAAAACATTATTTTCTTTGCAAACACAGCTGCAAGATACATGGACAAGATCCCCTTCCCACCAGACTGCCCCTACGCTCCCCGATGAGAGTGCTGGAGCCATGCTACCCCGACTGCAAAGCTGCACCATCTCCTACTCCCCACTGCCACCCACCCGGCAGCTGCTCCAGCTCCAGCCAGGCTCTGATGGCACTCTCTACCCGCTTGCTTCCCTCTATCTGCGGTTTCAACCTTTTATAATCACTGGGATTTGTCTCAAGGGCAAGCAGCCCAAGGCCATGGTGGTGTGTGTGGGATATGATCCTGGCACTGAAATTCACTAGCTATGCCATGTTGTCCAAGTCACTTCCCCTCTCTGTTCCTCTCAGCTCCTTCATCAGTTGAATGAGGGCAGTGAAATCAACAGCCTTTCATTTCCAGCTCTTGAGGTGACCAGTCATGTCTACTTTTGTGTCTCTATATGATATCTAGATGCTGCAATAACCAGCCCTTTGCTGGGTCTCCAGCACTCAGAATGTTTTCATCCCCTGACTCTCTGGTGTGCCCTTTTTTGCGCATGCCTGGCCAGAGCTGATCCTGACCACCTGCATTCCCTGGTCTCATCCCTCAGATAGTGAAGGGTTTCTGGAATCTGATCGGGTCCCAATTTCTGATTGGTTGGATCCTTACAGATTCATACCCTTGAAGTTGAGCTGAGTCTCACTGTTGCAAAGAACTGCATTAATGTATTCTTGAAGAACCATTACTGCACACCTCACCTTGTCTATTTCAGACATTTTTTTTCTTACCACAAGTTCCTGTCTCTAGCAGATACTCTTGGTGCTGGAACCATATCTTCTCAGCTGGTATGCTTTCCAGGCATGCTTCCGAATGTCCACACCTGGCAGCTGGAGCCTGCTCTGCCCTTTCTGCCAGTGTGTGTGGCACTGTCCGCTAATGTGCCTGTAGGATGCATCCCTTGGAAGGAGCCCTAAACCAATGACTGAAGGAAGCTGATAGATAAATTCCCAGCCTCCCTCACTTCTCTTGCAGAATAATTCTGAGAACTGTGCTCTCTGATGGTTCCCAGAGCTTTCCACTAGGTGAAGCTCCCACAGTGATCCTTGGCCTGAGAATGCATCCATTCCTGGCTACCTTTGCTTCCCCGTCTCACATATCTGCTTCCTTACTGCTGTTTCCTGGAATCAGCTCCCAAATAAACTACTTGTCTCAGATTCTGTCTCAGAATCTGCCTCTGGGGAGTCCCACAGCAAAACACCATCACTCCTCTATCTACCTGATGCCTGGTAACCTCAAACCCTGTCTTGTGAAGAACAGTGAAGCCAGCTGAGTTTATGTACGAAGCTGTCTGACCTCATCCGCTATCCCTATATCCAAACATTAACACTTCCAGATCTAACCCTATATCTTAGCTTTGGAAGGGGCGGGTGAGGGAAACCTTGGGCAAGCCCTGCCTACCTTTCTTTGGGAGTCCTTTCCACCAGGGTTCTTCTAGTATCCTTCTTCCTTCTCTCTTCTGACTTCTTTCTGTCTTTAACCTATTGGGAAAAATAATACAACTCCCCTTGAACCTGTCCCATAACCTATTGACCTGCCCTTCACTCTGAAGCTTCTTACTAGGATTTTAATACTCTTCATTTTCATTTCAGCACTGCCTGCTTTTCCTCTCTCCCTGGGATGCCACTGCAAGGTCATTGATGGTGCCTTGTTGTCCAAACCCATTGATCATTGCTTGTCCTTGTCATATTTTTCTTGACTGTTCATCTTTTCTCAACCATAACCTGTTTGTCATACTTAGCTCCAGGTAATGTGTAAAGCCCTGCTGGGATCACATTACTCTCCTACTCAAAATTGTTTGAGGATAAAAAGATAAAAACAATTTTCTAACTCACACTTCAAGTCTTCCATGACTGGCCTCCAACTTTTCAACTGATCTTGCAAACCCTCCGCTATAGCAACTGATCTACTACTTAGCTCCAAAATAAGTCTAGTTATGTCCATTATTGCCTTCCAGGATTTTCTCAGTCCAAGATGCTTCATTTCCTCTCCTTTCATACATGAGCCCTTCCTTGAGTCCCAGACAGGGACACTCCATTCTCATTTGTAGAATCTTTCTCATTTTCTCCCAGCCCTGCTTCTTTATCTAAAGTCCCATGAGCACTGGCCTGTGCTTCTTTACTTGGCCCTTTCTCTCGTGTGTTTGCCTTGTCTGTCCAATGAGGCAGAGACTGTGATAAATGGCATTCCATGAATGTTTGCTGATGTTGACAAAGATGAAACAGAATGTCTGAGTCAGTCCTGAAGACGTCATCTACTTGCCATCCTGGGTCTCCTTCTCTGGCAGATGGATGATTGGAGATGCTTTACCATGGAGATGGGCAGCACACAGTGTGGGACCGCCTTCCTCTTCACTCTTTGGTCACCACCCCAGGTTCCCACCCTAGGTTTATTCCAGCAGAGTCTGGTCTTAGCCTATTTTTGATGACATTCCTCTGTGGACTATGGGAAGTGGGAGCGTTACATTGTCTCTTAACAGGCAAGGGCAGGAAGGTCTTAAGAGGAAAAGCAAGGCCACCATGCTGATATACGGCAGAGTCAGGATGAGAATTCATGACTTCTACATCCTAATTTAGGATACTCCCTTGCAGGGTCCTGGGTAAAAGCTCAACTTTAACCCACACAGCAGGAAATGGGAGACCACCCATTAACTAGGAAAAAACCACAGCTTTGGAGGCACCTGGGTCTGTCACTTACTAACTCTTTGATCTTAGCCAAATCATTCAATTTTTTTTAAAAGTTATTTTCCTCATCTATAAAAATAGGCACAATAGCATCTCCCTCAAAGAGTTACTGAAACAGGGTGCAGCCTGGGACAGGGGTGCAAATAGGGATTTGTAATGGGATCCAGGACTCGATGTCCAGGAAATATTAGAAATATATATATATATATGATGTCCTCACCCCACAAGTCTGAGCTGGGGGATGGGACGCATGGAGCAGAGCCTTTGAGAGTTGTTTTGAATAGCAATAGTTTTGTAGATAACCTTGAGAATGGTCCTTTAACGTATCTATAACCCTGAACTGGTTTCATAGATATGTTAAATAGCTGTGCCCATGCTTTGAGCCAGAGGGATGGGAGTGACTTCAACCCATGATGTAACTGGGCAGCAACTCCCTCTGGTTACAGAGCCTGTGAAAGAGCTTGGAGATGATTGGCTCCACACCACAGGGCCACACTTGCCCAGACTTACTATGGCAGCCCAGTAAAGCTGGGAAAATACGGGAATGCTGGCAGGTGTAGCCAATTATAGGAGGAGTAGGAAATGGTGTGGCAGAGGAAGATTGGCACTGGGATTTAAACCCAGGCACGGCAGCCATGGGGGTTCTTTTTGGGATCATACGGCTTGGGTAGAGAACCATGGACTTCTACTTCTTTTCCTGAGATATAGTACCCCGGACTGAGCAGAGGGGTAAGGAAGGACTGTGCGTTTGTGGGTGTTCTAAAGGAGTTTGGGATCTCAGTGAAGACATTAAGTCATTGCTCTTAAGTTTGTATAACTCTGAATAAATAATTCCTTTCATTTTCACCAATCTCTGGCATTGAGAGCCGTCTTTCCCTGGCGGCAGGCAAGGCGAACCTAGTACAGAGGGGGAAACCCCTGGAGCACAAGGGTGGGTCCATTTGGTGATAGTATGTCGTTTACCACCATGCCCTACCCCCAGTCTGTTCTGTAACATTACCATGAGAATAAAATTAGATGTCATATAGAATGTGGCATTGGGAAGAGATACAGTGTAGTGTTGAGGGCACAGGCTTGATTTTGAATCCCGACTGTAATTTCTGGGCTGTAGAATGGGAGGTATGAGGGGTGGAGGATGAGGGGTTTGGCAGGGAGATTTACTTGACCTCTGAGCTGAGGACCCTGATTTTCCCACATGTAAAATGAGGATAATAACTGTGCTTGCTTCATAGGATTAAAGGAAAATATGCAGGTATGGCATTCAGTACAGTGTCTGGCATGTGGTGAGCCTTCTGCTATTATAGGCAATCCCCCTGCATCTGGCACTCAGCAAACATCCAAAGAATGGGTTTCCTTCTTTCTTTCACAAGCAAATACGGTAAACATGATAATGGGAACCACATTTTAACTATGAGAGAGAGAGACAGAATTGTTTCCTGGGACTTGAGAACATTTTAGGCAACCACTATTACTAATTACCAGCACTGTTCTGTTGCTGATGTTTGTATTTCTCTTCTGCACTAACCTATGAGCAGGTCCAGGGTGGGGTCCTGTGTTTTCCCCAAACAGAGGACAGTGTTGGGTACATAGTAGGGGATCAAAAATGTTTGCTGAACCCCAATGTTCATAGCAGCATTATTTACAATAGCCAACCGCTAGAAGCAACCGAAGTGCCCATCAGTAAATGAGTAGATCAAAAAACTGGTACATTTACACAGTGGAATACTACGCAGCAGAAAGAAAGAAGGAACTCCTCCACAACAGCATGGGTGGAACTGGAGAGCATTATGCTAAGTGAAATAAACCAGGCAGTGAAAGACAAATACCATATGATCTCACCCATAAGTGGAACCTAATCAACAAAACAAACAAGTGAGCAAAATAGAACCAGAGACATGGAAATAGAGAACAAACTGACAGAGAAGAGAGGGAAGGGGAGGGGGGGATGATGGAGGAAAGAA
>VMDR010010091.1:0-31704 GCA_007922815.1 Macrotus californicus | reverse complement strand
TCATTTAAAACAATAAAATTAAATTGTTTTAAAACAATTTTAAAATTGTTTAAAATTAAAATAAAAATGAAATTTATGTTAAACAATAAAAATTAAATGTGTATATTAAATGATTAATTTCAATTTGTTATTGATTGATTGCGATTTAAATGATAACATTCTAAATAAAAGTCCCTTTAAAGCCAGAATTTACATAAAAGGATGTATGAACACAAAGTTTTCATAGTGAAAGTATAAAACAATGTATGTATGTTTTTTTTAATTATAAAAAAATATAGTAAGAGTTTTACAAGAAAACCACTCTACCTTCCCTAGGAAGATATTTTTTTTTTTTAAGATTTTATTTATTTAGACAGAGGGGAAAGGAGGGAGAAAGAGAGAGAGAGAAACATCAATGTGTGGTTGCCTCTCACGCACCCCCTACTGGGGACCTGGCCTGTAAGCCACGCAAGTGCCCTAGACCGGGAATCGAACCAGCAACTCTTTGATTCACAGGCTGGCATTCACTCCACTGAGCCACACCAGCTGGGGCCCTAGGAAGACTTTTTATTAATAGTACCCTACATGAGGCTTGCTTGCATTTCATGCCCACTGCGCTTTTCTAATAAAATTTTCCTTGAAGTTCTCCTTTTGCTGTGAACTTTAGTCATTGCCTCCCCACTGGCTATACCTAACCACACATATCTTTCAAAACCTAATTGAAGCATAGAGAAGTTAACATGATTTATTCAAGGTCAAATCTCAAATCCGTGGAAAAGCCATTAATACGGCCTCTTGGCTGCTGAGTGTTCTGGGTGCTAGGCCATAACTGCAGGGTGAAGTTTGAACCTTTGATTGTTGTTTTCAAAAGTCCCTTGGGTATTTAAAAGCAGCTCATGTTGACAAGATAGAAGGAAGAAACTTTTAACAAATTTCATTAACATTGCACAATTTCATATTCCTGGACCTATCACACATGCCAATTTGTTTTTAACATATGCATTTAAAAATCCCTTAAAGACACTGTATAACTGACTCAAATACATATATGAATGAGAGAGGATTTAGTGGCCTAAAATATACCCTATGTTTTTTTCATTAAATGCAGCTGAATCACTATGCATGGTAAGCAGTTTGTGCAAAAAGCAATGCTCTGCATTTAAGAGCTGCACTAGGCTGCACTAGACCCCATTCTAAGATAGGACCCACATCAACAGTCCTGGGAAGGGTGTAGCGAAGACTCAGGGAATGCAAAATGCATTGGGGGGAAAGTATCACAAGCACAGAGCTGCACTGAGAAATGAGGCACCGGAGCTGCCATTAAAAAAAATTTTTCACAAGCATCTGCAGATTAAGCAGATAACAGGAGGGGTTGGTTTTTTTGGTGGTTTTTTTTTTTTTTTTGCCCTTTTTTATGAAAAGGGAGGTCATTCCTCTTGCTTTCAGGACCTTAAAAAAAAAAAAAAAAGCAGACCAGCCAAAGCTGGGAGCTTTTGACCCCTGGGGAAGACCGACTTAAATCTAATTCAGCGCCTTAGAACCAGGAGAAACAACATGCCAGGGAGTTGCTTTATTTTGCTTTTGTTACAATAGAAGACTACTTGATCGAACAAATAGGCTTTTTTTTTTTGTATTGTTATATCATGAAAAGCTCACTTGTCGTTTAATTTCTATCTAATTGTGCTGGCTGTTTTTTGTCTGTTTCTTTCTCCTGTCTGCCCCCACCCCACCTACACTGGTATTCTCTGTGGTCAAAGAATCTGTTTCAGTATTAGTGTTCGATACAACAAATGTCAAGTCAACACTCGACACATTTCCTGTGCTATTTAAAGCATCCCAAGCAATCATTTGCTCTAAAAGTATTAAACTGTAAATTTTCTTGGCTGGTGCCAATTCCTATAGTAAGTGCTGTTACAGAACAGCACTTAGAACACTCAAATGCAGCTTTTAAGTCAGCTACATTCTTAGGCTGCATTTGCCAAGATTTTCTAGTTCCATATTTTTACAGCATGTTTTTAAGACCAAGTACAAAACTGTAACAAAATGTCATAGGAAGCTCTTTTTTTTTTAATATTTGAAGCTGAGGAATAGGCATGTTGGTATCTTTCAACATAGATTTTTCTCTAAGCGAAAAGAGAGAAGATATAGATAGCCACATACCCTTTAAGATCATTTACTTTGAAAATATCACTACATCTGATGAAGCTCTAAATTACATAGTTGGTTCACAAAGGGGGTCCCCTAACACTAACTCTACAAAGGCCACTCACTACATTTACACATACAAATGCATGAAGAAAAATATTAGTAAAATATTAGTAAAACACGTACATACGTGAATGTGTATGGGCAAATGATCACATACAGACAGATGCATATACCTTTCTAAGCACTTTTATTTTTGGCTATATGAGGTTCTTTTTTACTCTTTTAAAATGCATTATATAAATTTATAAATTCCATGGGAGCAACAAAGTTAACAGTTCTGAGTCCTTGATAGCTGAGACTGCATTAAACTGTCACCTCCTCCAACAGAGCAGTATGGTCCTCGGAAAATATTTTCATGCAACAGAGTATAGTTTACAAACAAAATCTCCAAACCTCCTTGCTTTTTTTTTTTTAATATAGTTAGTGATTAGAATATCTTTTCCAGCTGATGAAGGAATTCTATCATTCCCTCCAGGCTGGAGCCCATTTTGGTTTTTACATACTGTATCAGGTACTACTACTGGCTGAAAGACTGCATTAAAGCATTAAGGGATAACAGCTTTTATTATCTTAACATGTTCCACTCAATGGTTTTTTATTGTGCTATGAAGTGCCCTCACATTGGTTACCAAAAATATATCACTATTTTAAGAGTCACAATATTAAAGAACCATGCGTCTATAGCCCTTAATATATGTGAATTATAACCCGACAAGGTTTTTAGAGATCTGTCAGCACAGTCATACTGAATCACCCCCTTGGGTGGTCTGCTTGCTATGGTCCCTCTGCAGCAGCCTGGTTTGGGAGGTGGGTGATTTGAGCGCACTGAACTATGACCTCATCGAGGATTCCCAACACCAGTCACGGCACTTAGGCCTGAACACCACAGCAGAAAACATTCTCCCTGACCTTTTCACGCAGGTCTGATCCAGTTCCTCTTTACACTTCACAACGGCAAGAGGAAAAGGGGAAAGAAGCAAGAGAGACGACAAAGCAGCCACACGAGAAAAAGGAAGGAAAACAAGATCATCTGGCTGGGGTGCGTTTTTGTGCACTTTTGTTAAAAATATTTTAAAGCACCATTTTTCTTTAGTGGGTACTTCTGAGGTGGGAAGACAGGTGACGAGATCAGAGAGGGCCCCATTTAGAGGACATCAAATTCGTGGTAATTTAAAAAACTGGGCAGAGAATTACTTGAGAGCTGCTAACTGATTCCTTATTCTTTATAATGTGCCTTAGTTTTGTGACTATGCTTCTGTATATACTCAATATTTATGAGAACAATTTCACAAGGCCCACAATGGCATAGGTGGCAAGCCATGAAGTATAATTAGTTCATGCAGAGGATCTGAAGTTAAATAGTGTGAGCTGACTCCCAGACCTCCCACTCACCAGTTCTGTGACCTCGGGCAAACTACTAGCCCTTCTCTGGGAAGTGGACGTAATAACCACCTCTCTAGGTTTACTGTGAGGATTAAGTGATTAGCACAATGACTGTGACACATCCTAAATCCTCAATATGCCAACCAGCTACTGTTATTATTCAAAGAATAAGCGCTTTGCACAATAAGCTTTCTTGAGTATGTACGCTGTTCTTTGTGTTTTCAATCATGAAGCTGGTAAATAAATATGTGTTAAGTGAATGATTTATGGAATAAAAATATCAACAATCAAATGCAGGGTTTTTTCAATAAAATTCCACATGTCACTTTCTAGAAGATGCCCAAATGAATGAGGGAAACAAATTTAACAGTCCCACATGAAAAGCGTGAAGAACTTGAGTATCCAGTACCTTTTTAGAAAAGCCTAATTAATATTAGCAATAATAGCTGTCTCATGTAAGAGATCAAACCAACATTAAAGTTTGAAAACACTACTATTCACCTTTACATGTTTTCGGGGCTCGCAAAATATGTTAAATCTTACACTGAGAAAGAATAACATTTAGCCAAATGCACTTACATTTTTTTTAAAAGCTGTTCCCACCTCACCCCCAAGTAATACTGAAAAGGAAGTCAAAGGTCAATTTGTTTGAAGCCACAGACAACAACTTATTCAACTTTATTGCTCCCTCGTAGCATAGTGCCTTGCACATAGTAGGTTTACAAGTGAACAAAATTAAATTGAATGTAAAACAAGGAGGCTGGACAGAAAGACGTGTACGGACCCTTAAACATCATGAAAGATAAAGTGTCTACATGATCAGACTATCAGTGACTATATTTGATCTCTTTTGCTAAACTCAAAGACTCACTGCTCCATTAATAATAGAATTTATTAAAGCTATTACTCCTTCCTAATTTCAGTTAATGTGAACAAGGTCAATCTGATCTTTATCTCAATGTTTAATTCTATTATCATAGTATGAAGAATATACCTAAACTCTAAGTTTCTAGAAACAAAAAAAAAAAACTGGAGACTGTGAGAAATATTTTTTAGAACTAAAGGAATAAAATTTCCTTTTATTTTTTCCTTTTGTAATTCCTGATCTCCCTTTGGTGTATTTATTGAGCATTAGCTGTTATTTAATACAATGGCTCTCCTGGGACAAAGAAAATTAACCTAAAAATAAAGAGTTTTCCAGGGATAAAAAGAGATAGTCATAATAGAAAAATCCTAGAGCAAAATAATCTTTATATTATATAGCAATTAAAACCTCATAAACAAAAAATATATATTTTTAAAGTCATATCATAGCTATAGAGCTGGCCAAAACTGAATATATTTGATAAGCTATGGAATACTTGTAAGAAAAAAAGGAAAATCCACGTTGAAGGGTTAATTTTCTCTCAAAATCAGTTACTCACAGACCTGTACCTCTGTCATAAAGTGTTTCTGAGTTTGATGTGTAGTCCAGGCAAAAATCCCCCTGCCCAGGGAGCAGAAACTCCTAATTCCAAACTGAAACAGACTCCGCAGTATTTCACGTGTCTAAGAACAGATCCTAAAAGCTATGAGCAAGGGTTATTTGAGCAAAAGTTATGAGCACAGCTACAGAGAATCAAAAGACAAAGATCTCAAAGTCAAAATGTTACACTCTTTACTTTTCTGAGGCACATGCTGAAGAAAGACTTTCATTAGAGAGAAAAGTAAAAGCAAAACTACGCCTCCTTCACAGGAACTGGCAAATACAGAATGTATGCACAAAACACCTGGATTTGCTTTCCGGTTTCCTTGCCAGTGACTTTTTTGAAATACAGGATTAGCTGACAGCCCAACCAACCTCAGAGCAATGAGTTACACGCAGTCACACAGATATACGCTCACACAAAAGAGAGCAAAGCTGATGCTATTTAAATATCGTGAAATATTTTCTTCACCACGCACAGATGGAAGTACAGACTTTTCTGCCAACCACTTGGTTCAGAAACTTTGCTCTATTTTTAATTATTTGGTTCAGAGGACCCGTTTGTGATTAACTTCTGTGTTGGACGGCAAAGCAAGTAAAGTCCTGACCCACAGCAAAGAACACCGAGAGAAGCTTAATTATTTTTAAAGAGCTAGTATAACACTGTAAATCATGTGTAGGAAGAACTAATTTGCCTAAGACCTGCTGACGGGTGCTGTAGTTTGTAGGGTGTATCAGTACAACAGAAAAGTCCAGATCTTCAGGAAGGGACACCACAGTGAAGCTCTTAATGACAAATAGATTTTCGTCCCTGAGACATAACAACGGAGTGAGAAATGGAGAGGAAGAAATTAATAGTGCTGTAAGGGCTAATCTGATTAGCACTAGAAGTTTCCACTCTGACTAGGACCGGTGACTGGAATGCCAAAGCTTTAAGCACAGGAAATAGACTCAGATGCAAGAAGAAGTTGGTCAGGAAACCCAAACCATAGAATTCGGAATCACACACCAGAACTGCTGAGCAAGATAAAATCCCAGAAGAAAAGGAGAAAGAGAAACAAATGGCAGCATTGACACAGAGAGGATGGTCAAGGTAAGAATGAGCAGGTTGGAACAACTTTATATATATTCTTAAGAGCCATGTGTAAAAAAAAAAAAAAAGGTGTTTCCAAATAGAAACTATAAACCCAAGCAGCAAATTAGTATAAACATAGAAAGGAAATCCAATGTAAGACTTCCGATTAAAAGCCTTGAAGGAAGAATAGAGCTAAAACCTGACATTTACTCCAGAGAAGCTTTCTTTTCATCAATACCTCTAAAATGTTAGGATGCTCTGTGTTTAAGTCCCTGAGGCACCTTAGAGACCCTAAGATTCTACTGAACCAGACAGGCCACAGAACCAGAATGTTTCAGGAAAAACGGTTACTGCTAAAAGCTACATTTGCAAGGACTTCCAGGGTCAATGCCAGAATGACCTGGGAATCGAAAAGACAAAACAAGCACCCAGGTACTCCTTTGAGAAGTGCAGAAATGAGAAATAACAACAGAACACTGTTTGCACGAGGGTCCTACTTCCGAAGGTCAGCTTCTTAAAACTCTGACAGTGGTTACCAGCTTTTGCTGGGTTGATTGACATGGCAAGGCCCGTAAAGGACACATCCATCTGTGTGGGCGATTGGGGAATTTCAGTAACTGGAAGCAATCCAAGGAACCATGATGGAGAAGAAAAAAGCTGATCGGTTCCAGAAAGTCCAAAATAAAGTCAATTCATTATTTATATATTTATATGTATATTCATATTCCTCCTCTATTATGTGAGGTATATGTATGGGTATGTATGTATGCAAGAGACCAGAATTTTTAAAACACAATCAGAATATTTGTTTAAAAAGCACATTTATGTCTGAATTATTTATAGTTGCGAATGGTTTCATAATACCAACCCAAGAGTATCACTGTGAGCCACAGGCCCTGGATTAGAAATCTTTTTATTTCATTTAGAAATGTTTCTATTTGTTCTCACAATAGCCACTGTGCTGGGATGGGATTTGACCTGTGTCTCTGTCCATAAAACAATCCTATAGGATATGTAAACATGAATTCAATTTTCTTTACGTCAAAGAAAGCAAAAATACGGTTGTCAGAACAAGAACTGCTTTCTGTGGGATATTCTAGTTAAATGAAAGCCATTCAACTTGAATCAACTGCTGTATCCATTCACCAATACACAGCAGATTTATATTTCAGAAGGTTTTTAACAGAGAACAAAATGTTACTGAAATATCTCTTCCATTCCTTTTGTCCTACATAACATTCCACAGGCTGAACTCCCAACAAGGGGCATATATTTGTCAGCTTCTGTTTGCACTTGTTCTATTCTGGTTTGTCTTTGTTGCACATTTTCAGTTTTGACCCTTTCCTGGCAAAAATTAATATACACCTCTCAGTTGTGTTACAACTTGTAATTAAAAAGGAAACCTTTTTATTCTGTAGCCTGGCCAAGCACCTGTAACTTTTAAAAATGAGCCCTGCTATTTAAATGAGTGATAGAACATTTTTTTTATAACTACTTATGTAAACACTAGAAATCCAGGGAGAAAATTATTCCAATCCAACAATCCACACATTCCTATCCAGAAGCAATCACTTGAGTATTTAAAAGCTAGATCGGTGGCGAGAGACAGGCTAGAACTAGCTCGAACAAGTCTGAGCAAGATGCGTTTACCCTCCACTGCCTCTACCCCAGGTCATCCCAGGACTGTGCCTACGGGCACACGCCAAGATGGAAAAAATGGACTGATGCCTGTTTCCTAGCATATCTGTGTAAAGACTCCACAGAAGTTCAAGAGGGGGCTGCTGCTCTGACTCGGACAAAAGGTGTGTAACTGCAAGCTGATCAGGCAGAACATTCAGCCCTGTCCTGGCCATTTAATGACAAAACCTGAGCCAGCTCAAAACCAGTTGGACACAGACTTCAGACCATGGGAGAGCTAAAACACTGGTTCTGAGGGATGATGTCCAAGAGGAGGTCTCTGAAGCTGGGTGTCATCCTTTAGAGTAGCCCAGAATAAAATGGTGACGCATTATGCCTCCTGGTGAGTTCATATATACTTTGAACAGCAAAGACACCAAGTCCCGTGGACTTCCAACGAAGATCTTGGGGCAAGAAGAGATGTCCACCAGCACACTCTGTGACCTGTTAGAGAGAAACATTCTTAGCTACTCCATCACCAAAGAAAACTCCCCCGCCAGGCTGTATCACCTTGACTCCTAGGAAAAAGGTGCAAAGAGACCGGGAAGGGGTGAGAGAAGATGCCTCAAAGAGAGATGGCCTTTGTCTCATTTGTAGTGTCATTAATAGGTTTCCACATAGAAAATCTAGATTCAGGAAATCTAAAAGTGAATCAGATTCTAAGTGCCTCTGAAACTAACAGCAGGGTCGTCAGCCACTGAATTACTTCTGCAAAGAAAGAACAGGCTTCATAACAATTATTATACATGCTCCTGGCACCAAGAGATGAACGACGATTTTACTAAAAGATCAATCACAAGATGTCGCAGGACAGTAGATACTCATCATGGAAGCGACTCGATGACCCACACTGGCTCTCTCCAGCCCAGGAAGCATAAATCTGATTCACAGGTGGCTGGATGAGCTCCCTCTACCCGCTTCTGTAATGTACAGAAAGACAGTAGGGGCCCGCAGATATGGAAATAATTTCACTGTCATACCTTCGCATGCACATAAGGACTTCTCAGTGAAGACTGCATCAGATTTCAAGATTCCAGACAAGATCAATTTGATTTCCTGATGTTTTTAACCTTGCTGACACTGGTGCATTAAAGAAAATAGAGTTCTAGAAGCTCCACTTTAAAGGTGCAGTGGCTGCAAAAGGGAAAACACTCTCTACCATCCATCAAGTTCAGGTTTAGGCACTACAAAGACATCTAACATCCAAACTTATAGTGACAATTGAATTTAAGGGCCAATTTAATTAAGCAAAGTTATGTCTCTTCAGTCTACAAATTCAGAGACACAACCGCATAATTCCTGGGGTACCTTGGCTGTACAGCTGATGGAGAGCGGAGCTGACCTGTGAGTCAGAAGGCCAGGACTACAGCACAGGCCACATGTGCTCCAGCCACCAGAACCCAGCACACCAGTGAACGTCTTAGATTTTAGAAAATGAAAAGGACTCTCTGCTCAAGGAGTCACGACTATCCACTCTGAATTCTGCAATGCGCTGTTCATAAGCTGAGGCAGCCACTGCACATGGTCTAATGACTCTGACTTTTACTTTTTTAGAGTTTATTTATTTATTTTTAGAGACAGGGGACGGGGGGAAGAAAGAGAGGGAGAGGATCATCGATGTGTGAGAGAACATCGATCAACTTGCCTCTCACACACGCCCTGAACCAGGGATAGGGCCCAAATCCCAGGCACATGCCCTGACCAGGCATCAAACCAGTGAGTGACCTTTAGCTTTTGCAGGACAACACTCAAACCAACTGAGCCACGCCAGTCAGGGCATGACTGCGGTTTTTAAGTCTGTATTTACTAAATCAGAGGCTCAGACTGCAAAACACCTCCAAGAGAAAAGGGTAGTTTTGACTAGTCCTACAGAGAAACAGAAAAACACAGTACTTTCATCCTAGTGAAGTCTTTGAAGACCTTGAACATTTAAGGTGGGAAAGTTAAAAACATTTTTTAAAGAAATCATTTCCTGAGACTGCAGGGCAAAGAGTAAAGAGTACACCATTTAGAGATAGAAACTCTTGAGATTTGTCAAGTCATCAAAGGTCTCTGCACAGCAGAGCAGCAAACAGCCAGTGTTTGCTCATTTCCATAGATTAACAACCCTCTCTCCATGACTTAAGGGCAACATGGACGGTGATTTGCAGAGTTCTGTTTGAAGAGGCTCAGGTACTACTGGTAAGACTCATGTTTCAAGGTCACATGCAAAAATATTTTTCTTCATTTTAGCGTTGCTTCTTACGCACACTGGCCTATTCTAATCTCTAGGATGACTGAAATGGATCTAGGGCTTGCTAGAGGGGAAAAAATAAAAGTAGTCTACCTACCTTTTGCCTTTCTTTACATTGGTTGTTAAGATGGAACCATGCACTAGATAAAACTGAGATGGAGGAAAAGAGACAACGTGTTCCTTCTGAAGAGCAGAGAAAGGTACACAGGGTTACAGAGGCTTCAACAGAATAGGAAAGTCAAAATACAACACCCAAATTTGGGCTCAGGTGTTATCACCATATTTCCTGCGAATCTGATAGAAGGAAAGGTTTTATGGAAGGAGGTTATAAAATAAGTAACCTGATCATCTTTTCTCCTATGAATAAAATAACAAGTCAACTGGCCTTATGGCCAATGACCACTCATAAAAGAAAAAAAAAACTGCTAATCTTCCGAATAGTTTCCGATGAGATGTACCAAGGCAGCTCTAGAGGTGAACTGGAAACGGAGCCTTGGAAAGGGGAAGAGTAATCAAAACAAAATTCATCCCGAGTCCTTTCTGTCCCCACCTGGAACTTGCAAGAACAGAGCAAGACAAAAAGGACTTTGGGGCACTCCCTCCAGGGCACTGCTACAGACAAAGGGCCCAGGCCTCAGTTCCCAATGTCAGGCTCCCTTTTCCATACCTGCCAAGCCTCTATCAGGAGGCATATAGTCCCTCACATCAATGCACACCCTCTACCTGGAAAAGGTATCCTCACCTACAGCAACAAGGCAACTTCTAGACAAACTCCTACGTGAGAGAGGAGGTGAATGGCCCAATGGTCAGCTTACACAAAGGGACAGATGCCATGGTCTGATTGCCCCTCCCCACCGATCAGTCTCATCCCTCATGGGTGGCATGGTACACAGACTGGTTTTAGGCTTCCCTTGTCCCCTGTGAATGGTTCTCCTGTCCATGTGATGCTTTCCCTCAACTGGACCAGCCTTGCTTAGGACACCAGAATTATGACTCTCTTCCAGATATAATGATCTCCTGGGCACAGTGACCTCACAGGGAACTTTCACCTGAGTTGGGCCGCGAGTCACAAAGGTGCTTAAGGGGGAAATGATCCAGGCCAGAGAACAGATGTGAGGGAGGTGAACCTCAAACTCATTCATTCACTCAACATAATAGCTGTGTTTCTAAGAATCCTCAGATAACTGAAATTCAATAGGAATTTTTTCAATACAAAGAAAGTCTTAAACATTCAAACACCAAGTAACCTTTCTCCTGCATTGAATTCCAATAATAATAATTAATAATAATAATAATAGAGTTCTGTGTGCTTGTATGTGTAGTATTATGAACTTTAAATTATCACTGAGCGAACCCACTGTTCTATTCTATATATCTTTTGTTCTGGAAAATTCCTCATGAGACCTTTCTTTACCCTTTCTTTCTCCTTAGCACAGCCATCTGACACATATTTGTCACCTTCACCACTCATTGTTGTGATACACAAAGCTACTGAAACAAACAGGGGCCACAGCTTTCCTCTACTGTGGTCCCCCAGGCATATGCTGGTAAGTCCTGGTCTGCATTAATAGGGGGAATCACATCCAATTTGTATCATAAAAATTCACATTGTAAGGGAGATATTAATATTCATTGCAGGCCTACTAGATATCAAATGACAAGAATGAAAAAAATGGGGGGTTGGCAGGAGGTTCTTCTGTCTCTGAGCTGGAAAAAAGGGGTTACAAAGTGTTGCAAAAGGCAAAGGATGTGGTGCTCTGGGATCCCAGACAGGCAGGACACGATGGAGTCCCAGGGCCCCCCAAGGAAAGGACTCCAGGAGGGCAGGATTTTAAGAATGAGGGAAAGTTAGCCAGAGAGGGCAGGGGGAGTTGATGTCAAAAAACGGAGAATGGCATGACTAAAAACAGTGCTGGAGCACAAGAGAGAGAGAGAGCGAGGTGCCTCTAAGGAGGAAGCGCTTTGTGACCGCAGTGAAGAGAAAGAGGAGCAACAGATGAGAAAAGCACGGTGCCCCCAATCCCACTGAGCAAGGTTAAGAATCCTGGGCTTTACTCTGAGGGCCATGAAAAACCAGGGGAGGGTGAAGAAAAGCAGAGATGCCAACAGCTGTCTAACAGTAAGAAACGTTCGCTTTGGTTTCCTGAAGGAAAACGAGCTGGACCAGAACAAGTGTGAGAACACCTACAGAGGTCATTTAGGAGGAACAGCACATCCCAAACCACCCAGCCCAGCTGAGCCACTAGCCCACCTGCAGACCCTGGGACCAGGCTTCTCCAAAGCTCAATCCCTAGGAAATGGCTCCCAACCTCCCACCAGAAGAGCTCTCTCAAGGAACAGCTACAGCGGGAAGGAAGCCCAGGGGCAGTGTCCACGCTAAGTGTCCCTGGGGGAAAGTCACACCCAAGGCGCCTTTCCTCAGCAGGGTGGCCTGGAGTCTACTGAGTGTAAGGTGTGAAGACCCCAACCCAGGACCCTTGGATAATGATCCAGCTTCACCGGGCATGAAACTGCTGACTGACCCCTCCAGGCCCAAGTGAGGGAGGTTCCAGGCTTCCAGCACATTCCTGGGGCCGGGCTTCCTGAGAAAAACATGGGTCAGCAACAGAGGGCAGAGAACCCCAAAGGCAGAGAAAGGACCGGACAGCTAGCAGACGAGCCCAGGGTGGGTAAAGGCTAAGGACAAAAAGTGAACAGCAGGTGGGAAGGGAAGGGAAAAGAGGGCCCCTGGCCACACAGAGCACTAGGGCTTCGACGGGAACGGTTCCCGAGGGAAGCAGTGGGCAGATGAGAATGAGAACTATTCTCAGTCAAGCTGAGCTGCTGGCCACTGGAGTGCAGACCGGGAGCGGCCCTCATCTCACGTCTTCCTTCCAGGCTGGTCCTGAGTACAATCACAGAGGAAAAAGGAGATCATCGAAATAAAAGAAAAGCAGACTGGGGAAGTGGCTACAGCAAATATGACTTAAAAGAAACATCTAGACCATATCAAGAGCTCATTTACATAGATGAGAAAATATGAAGACTCTCATTTGCTAACTGTGTAAGAGAAAAGTAGTTAAGTAAACATATATGGGAATGCGCTCTCTCTCTGAGAGGGATCAAAGGAACGCAAATTTTAAAAACCAAGAAACCCACCCAATTAGCCAAAAACACCAAGTCCCACAATTAATCAGGCTGAAGTAAGGCACAGTCATATGTCATCAGTAGCCATGTAAATTGGTCCCAGCCTTCTAGAAAGTAGCTCAGGGCAAGCCCCCCCTTAAGCAGCAACAGCCTTCCGATGCGACTGTGTCCTAAGTCAACACTGAAGTGTAGGACAGTCACTGAAGCCTGATAAAGTAAACAATTGGGAACAATTCAAATGTCCACAAATAATTCAACACTTAAATTAACGTAAAACAACTTTATAGAATAGTATATAATCCTTGTAAATGATAATTATAAAGTCCAGGTTGCAAATGAGAATGTTTATGCTAAGTGGAAAAAGCAAAAGAGAAAAAATGCACATAATAAATTGTCAAGAACCAGAAGACAACACATAAAAGCGAACATGATTTATGGACCGGGATGGTGGAGTCAAAAGGAACTCTTGCTTTTATTGCCTTTCTTTTATTGCTGTGATGTATAGGTAACAGATGTTTAAAATGTAATATTTCTATCAATCATGCAGAAGTGAACCACCTCTTCTGTGGGGCAGACCGACCTGTGGAGAGGGTCACGGCCAGATCAGTGGAGGGTGTCTAGGCCTTCCCTAGTTTCAAAGGTCCATTTGGGATTCAAACATGGTCCATGAGAGGCTCTGAGGGGCTCCTTGTACCTGGGGTAACCCCAAACATAGCTCTTTTCCTTTGTTCTTATTTTCTTCCAGCTCTTAAATGCTATGTCTTCCCCCTTCTTTCTTTCTTTATTTTTTTAACACATTGCGTACCGCATAGAAATCTCTAAGACATACGCCAGGGACCGCACATTTTTGGGCAAACTGCACGTTATTTAAATCATCATAACTACAGATTGTGTCCGGAATCACCAAAACAGTCATCTGCATCTTCGATCTCACTAGGAATATCTGATAAATTATATCTGATAAATATCGTTAAGTACTTCCGGAAGTGTATCAGTTTCGTTGGTATCCTTCCTTTTTCTGAGAGGGGGCATTTCTAAAAGCGCCAGGAACTTGAAGACGAAGACTATTCGAAGACTATTCAAATGAACAGAATACAATGTAACTACAATGCTTTATGGGTTCGTGCAATTATATAGTTTTTCGTAGATTGACCTGCACGGTTTCCACCAATGAGATCGCTTCATTCAATGTGGATAAGACAATGTGTTGACATCTAAGGTCCATAACAGGTGGTGCGTGAAAAACGAGAAAACTCGTGAGCGGCCCTTAACAGATGGCGTGCGAAACGCGCGAAAACTCGTGAGTGGTACGCAGTGTGTTAAAATTATGTATTGAGGTCCAATGCAATATATACATAGTGAATGCTCATTCGATCCTTCCAGCAAATCCAATAGGATAGATGTCACCAGACGCATTTTACAGATGAGGAAATTGAGGATCACAGATTTAGGAAATGTGGCCTCGGTCACACAACTCAGGAACCAGGGCCAGAATCCAAATCTCAACCTCCCAGGCTTCAGAGCCCTCAGCTCACCCCCCATAAGTACTGCCTCCTCCCTCTTCCTCTGCCTAGGAAACAAACACAATGAAACACTCTTAAATGTCATCTCTTCTATTTATACTAGATGCCTAAAGAAACTATTCAAATTGCGATGAATCAAGAGACATCAGTACACACTGTTTATAAATTAAGCAGTAAGACAGGATAATGCTGCAACACTAATTGCAAAAGTTGATCCAGAAGAAAAAAGAAATTACCTCGAGACTGAACTCTGCACCTGCAGGTAAAACCCAATGACATCAAACGGATTTCTACTTGCCAGTTAAGAGCTGGCTATCACCCTTGATCTTGATACTACTCCCACTGCAAAGGGCAGAGCTTCTGCACCCTTCTTGCCAAAAATTACTCCACAATTAGCCGAACAATTCTTTCCAGTTATAACGCATCCACTCCCGGAATGGGCGTTGTCTGGGGCAGGGTGGCAAGAACGGGAGAAAGAAGCAGAGCAAGGGTTAAAGTATGAAACTAATATAGACGGGGTGATAAATGATCTGAGACACCACTTAAGACTTACTCTATAAATAATGACACAATAATAGCTAAAATGTAAATTCTAATTAAATATAAAACCTAACAAAGTCAAACAACAGCAAATGATGTTTGACAGAGCCAAGGTCTTGGGGGAGCCAAGAGGAAGCATTACAACAAAATCCATTCATGGAACTGCACGGTGTTAAGAGAGAAGGGGCCTGGGAGACCATTTCTTTCAACTACCTTTTTTTCTGTAGATGGGGAAACTGAGGCCCGGCCAGGTAGAGTGAGTGGCAGGAGTCACCCTGCAGCCGCGCAGGGAACAGAAACTCAGCCTCCAAGCCACCAGTGCTGCCGCTTTCCAGCACGGCACTCACCCCACAGCGCACTGGAAAGCTACTCCATTCTAAAGCACATGTTTAAATGAGCATTAAATATTCTATAAATACTAAATTCCTTTTGAACAATTTTCAAATGCACAGGGGCACATTTAAAAAAAGCAGCCTGGTTTTGATTTCTTTTGGAAAACGGCTCAGTGTTTAACCTAGCATCGAGTGAAATATTAACAGGCCATATAATGGTTTCAATGTTCCTTCAGTAAAGCTAAACAGAACTCAAAAACCATATTCCGCACCCCCACCCCCCAGGCCTGCAGGAGTTTCTGGAGCACACATTAAACTCAATGCTCTGCTCAACAAGCCCATCACTGTTAAGTAACTCATCAGAAAATAAAGAGGGAATTACCAAAGGGGAATTGCCAAGCAATTAGTTCTCTGAAGCAGATGACATACAACTGTTGTGGGGAGGAGCTTCCCGGCTAGTCATATGCCACAGTCAGAGCCTCCTAATCTGTAAATAAAAACGCATCACACAGGGGTACAGCTGGGATGGAGCTGGGGCTGCGGGGCTAGGGCAGGGGGAGAAAATCCCTAGTATCTTCTGTTCTGGGCGTCTATAAAGCAAACGATATTGCTCTCAAGGTATCTTTTTTTAAACCCTTCGTAAATTTCACTCAACCTAAGAGAGACAAACTGGCCTTCCCCAGGAAGGCTAAGAGCAAAGTGATGTTTGTTCTCTATCTTCCTGACGTGAGTCAGTTCAGATTCGTCCACTGGTCCGGTGAAGGACAGAAAACGTGAGACTGAGAGGGTGGGGACGAGAGGGGACAGAGGACCCGAGCTGCCTGACGGCCACCTTGCCGAAAGCCTGACCTCCTTTCACGCCAAGTTTTGTTCTTCCAGCTTGCCTGTAGCGCCACGCCACTGCCTACCAAACTGGAGAGATAAAGCGCTCCTATCTGCCAGATCTTGCAAGCTGAGCAACGACCCAGTGAAGTTCTCTGAAGAGTCAAAAGTTCAGCATCTCACCGGGACTCTTGATACCAAACAACATTCGGAGCCCAAACACAGATAAGCATATTGCCACTGTCATCATTTTCTGCAATTAATAATTATTGAAAATGCACAGGAATACAAGAAAGAGTAAAGGAAAACACCACACAGCCTGTATGTGACTCTGAACAGACAGGCAAGTGTCAAAAAGGAAGGCTCATCCTCGCCCACGGGCCTATCCCTGGTCCTGACCCCGGAGAGTTACGCTGTACTTCTATTATGGTTCTTTAAATATTACTCCTGGACTCACACTGCCTTCTGGACTCAACTGTCAGCTTCTTATGGACCAGGCTTAAGCCTCAAGAGACAATGCTCTGTGGCACTGAAGAGTACAGCCTGGGATCCAAGCATGACTTTGCCTCTTAAGAGCTGGTCAACCTTGGACAAGTCACTTATTCTCTCTGGGCCACCGTCTCCTCATCTGTAAAACGGAGGTAACAAGAATGCCTGCCTCGGAGGACCACAACGAGGATTAAATGAGTTAATGCCCAGGAAGTGATCATCTACTGATCACCTCTAAATTTCCTTTAGGGCCTTAGCTGGCGTAAAACCTCTCACACATTTGATGCTTGTTAAATATTTTCAGACACAGTGATCTGCCCTGCGGTTGTTTTCTCCATCCTTCTCACTCCCGTCCTAACTGTCTTGTCTTTTATAAGACAAGAAAGGTAGGTAAGTTAATTGCTTCACTCTGAGTCATTTGGGGGAATACAGACAGCCCATCTTAACAACTCAGTTAAAAAAAAAAAACAACCTTAAATAATCCTCGAGTTTTCTCCAACTATATTAAAACATTGCCCGCTACCAGCAACGTAACCAGAAAATTTCCAGCCTTCGCCTTCATCTGAAGCCAGGTCGTTTTAGGGTCCTCCCCCTGCCCCACAGTCAAGGCTGACTAATTCTAAATTTCTTTCTTTTCTATAAAGTATAGCTAGGAAGGCAAATTGTTCAGAAAGCTGTGCCGAGGGAATGTGTGTTTATGTGCGTGTGTCACAGTTAAAAGAGTCTGTATAAAGCCTCCAGAAAAGCCTCTGGAGATATAAAACGCATCCATATTAATGTGATTTACCCAAGTACAGTAAATGAATTGCCACAAAAATGAACAACTGCTCCGGAGTCAAGTAGATGGCACAATGTGATTGACGTACATCACATGAGATGAATAGAACAACGGTGGGAAAGATCAAGGAAAATGCTGGAACTGTTGTTACTACATACAGGGCCTCACTGAAAATCTCCTTAGTAAAACTGTTTAGAGGAAAATAGAAGGATCATTTGTTCAAATGAAAAGACACACTGGATGTGCTGAATTTCAAAAGCAGCATTCATTTTCATACACGCACATACCAGGTTTAGCTCAAATTAGCTGAAGTTCCTATTTTTTCACAGGTCTTAAAGGAACAAGGGTTTCAACGAGATTTCATTGAGCTGAGTCTCCAAGGTGTCTGAGCTTCTAGGGAGGACCCCTCCATGACCCCCACCCATGCCTCATCCCCACGTCTTAAAGAGGAAGCATACCACAACCTCATTTCAGCTCCTACCTGCCGCTGCCTTCCCCCTACGAACTGTGTGCCAGCTGGTGTTATCCCTGAAATACAGTCACCCCCTCCTGCCTGTCAAACTTCCTGCCAGCCACAAAAACCCAAAGCCCAGTTTCAAAGATCACTTTTATGCCAATGGCTCCTCCAAGTTTATCTCCAGATCTGACCTCTCAGCAATTTTATTCCCACACCCTCTACTGTCTGCTGGACTCCAGCAACTCAGATGTCCACCAGCACCTGTGCTTCAGCCAAAAACGGCCTTGTCGGTTACACACATGCACTTCCTTGTCCTGCCCGAGCCACCTCCGTGGTCTTCCTCCTTCTGCTCTGCTCATTCCTCCCCACAGAAATGCGAACCAGCCTTCAGAGTTGAACTCAAATGATCCCTCCTCCTCAGTCTTTCCTCATCATCCTACTCAGCACCATTCTTCTGAATTCTTTCTGTGCCAGAATGTACCCCAGTAAGCACAACCCACCCCTTTCTGCTTTGCCTTGGTTCTTTCTGAGCACTTCTTCTCTCCACGGCCTGACCGTACAGCATAACGTCTTTCGGTGGCTCTTACTCACTTCCATTCCCACAGCACCGTGGAGTAGTTGAAAAAACACACGGTGCACAAATGAATGAATCATTTCTTTATACAGACAGTGCCTGTGAACAAGTTAGGTCATAACTTTGCTAGAACCATATCTTATTTACAAAATAACTGGAACTGGGAATAACTGTAACCTAGGTTTTAATTTCTTTTTTTTTTTTAAAAAGACCTTAATGAATACAATAGAGTACAACATGAATGACACTATTTCCCTGCCCATGTTTAGTCATCGATTGTGAGGACTTTAACGAGGCTTTATTTATGCAAAATGTTTAAATAATGCTTATAAGCTTTCTTTAAATGCAATCACAGAAAATGTCAGCTGCTTAAAATTCAAGGTGACTCTGCACTACTTTGTCAGTAATACAATATGAGTATTCATAAGCCACTAAGACTTCTTAATATACTATAAAAACCTCGGTCTCGTCTCAATAAGCTTGCACATATTGTCCAAGAGATATGACTTTCTGGTGCCTGTATTTTCACAATAAAATTCTCTTTTAAACATTACAGGCTTTTTAAACATTGCATATGTATTAGCCACATATGCAACTAAACTACTTCCCCCAAAAACTTAAATATGAGGGTTTTCTGCCTGGCATGTAATTGTCACACTGGGTAGCACACCTAAGAGGTAAAGTAGCAGTAAGGCATCTCACCGCTTCCATTCAGCTGAAACAGACTTAGGAGGCTTACCTTTGCAGATAATTCTGGGCTTTTTCTACTCACTTTCACAGAACATCTCCCTAACCCCCAGCCAAACAAATGTAAAGTGCCCACTTCCAAATTCCACGAGGATATAATGTTTGTGATAACTTCCTGCCTCCTCTTCCCTGTCCCCCAATAGAGACTTCTCGGACTGTCCTTTCTGAGGCACCGCACTTATAGTCACTCAGGTTTCTGTTTGTTTTTACAGACCACAAAATAACTTATTTTATGCATGCAACTCATCAGTTCACCTTACAACAACATAAGAGCAATACATACATATTCTCTCACTCTAACAGAGTTGGATGAATACAAAATTCAGAAAAACCAGTAAGAGACCACAGTACAGGTATATTTACTTGTTCCTGCTCATGTATGGTCCAGGAGCAACCATCACAACACAAGAATATAAAAATTACGCTGTCAAGACATAAGTTCCTTGATCACAATGATGGCTTATGTTCATGAATCACAAACTACATGCGAGGCAATACCCTACCCAGTACATGTGTACTATTTCATTCCCTCCTCACAGCAGCCCTAGGAGAAAGTTCCAGTGGTATCTGCATTTTCAACACAAAGACACGGAGGCATTGAAAGGGTACAGGATGCCCAAGGTCACAGTGGCAGCACTAGATGTAAATCCAGACAGGCTGGTCCCAGAGCCCCATGCTCTTATCTCAGATGCCACGGAATTTACATGGAATTCAAAAGCTGGATCTTAGGTAAAGAGAGGGGGCTCTTTATGCAAAGAAAACTGGTGAATCACCTCCAAGATGAACATTTTGGTGAAGCAACTATCCATCTCTTAACAAATTAGTTGAAAATTCGTATCTTTATATGTGACGTTTGATAAAAAGTAGACTTTGCCTCTCACCAAGTAAGGCGCTAGCTAGAACATGGGTCAGAAAGGGCTGCCCAGAGTTTGCCCAAGCCGGCAGTTCCCCGACCTGTGGAGCCATCCATCGGTATGATTCCAAGAGATCACTGAGGTTCATTTCAATGCAACAGGTCTAGGGTTGAGTCCCAGATTCTTTTTTTTTTTTTAAGCTCCCAGGTGAGTCTGCTGCCCAGGCAGGCTTGGGAACCTCTGAACTAGTCTATTTCCACAGCTTCCAGCAGGATCGCTCCCAAGGGAAATAGAAAGAGGGAATCTATTTCACAACTGCCTTCGGTTACCAGTGTTCCCAAACCCTTATTGCCCCAACTTGTGTCTAACTTCCATCTCTCCTGACTTCCGTTAGCCAGTATCCTCTTGTCCTCTCGTCAACAGAGAACCATGAGTCATCAACCCTGCATACACCCTGTGTCTGCATGACTTTCCAGGCCAGAAAAATTTACTGTATGTGAGGAAATCAGGAAGTTGTAAAATCCAAACAGACACAGAGAAACTCAAGATTCAACAAATACTGGTTGCCACTGAACAAACAGGCCTCTGTCTCCTTACACACGTGTCACTCTGAAACAAAAAAACCTAAAACGTGAAAACTGCACCTTAAGATGATTGTTTGGTAGCAAAACATTCTCAATGCATGAAGTAAAGGTGACAATTAAAATGATCAGACTCAAGCCCAACACGCAATAATCGATCATCACAAAGTCAAATGTTGACTTCTTCATGAACCAAATTAAGTGAAACTAAAAGGAAAGATACTTTAACCCAAGTTTTACAAAAACTCTCTTGGCAATTTCTCCATTTCGGACACAGTACGGTTTGCAAAGACAATTAAGCAGTCCACATAGTGCTGCCGCACGGCTAGTCAGCGATGTTTCCAGGCCAGACTTTATCCTCGGATAGGAATTAGAGAGCATCGCGAAACTCTCACCTGATGTGTGATGCACTGCCCTGTAGTGGCCGGAGAGGAGGAGCCTGCTGTACAAGGATGACAAACAAGTCTGCAGTCTGAATGGACCACCCTGGCGACTTGCCGCACGATGCTCCTGCAGTGGTCCAGGAAGTGCAGGAGAGGAAATCAAAATGAAAAACAGAACAAACTGCTTTAAAAAATAATTCCACTTAAAATGTCTATGCACTGAAATCTTCACTCTTAAGAACATCAAATTTTGCATTTTGTTTCATGAGAATTGAACAGATACCAGCCAGCTCAAAAGGCAGGTCTGGTTTTACTCAACAGGGCTCAGAGGGAGGCCAACACACACAAAGGTCATCCCCTCAATCAAATTAAGAGCTTGGTCTCCCCATTTGAGCCAGCTACTGTCATTCTTTCGCTAATGATTCTAACCAATCATCTGATCAACACATGCTGGTAATCACAAGACTATCAGGTGAAAATGAGCATGGATTGAATAGTAATTGAGCCAAAGTCTAATTTTAATGTGGCATATATTACTATCAACATGCAACTTGAGGGACAATCATGAAAAAGCACAGTTATTAGCATACCAGTCTAATGAAATAGGAAAAAAAAAGCATCAAATGTAAAAAAAAAAAAAAATTAAGTATGCACACAGTCACTAGACTTTCCACTAAGCTTTAATTATTTATTAAATGTATGTCTATTTCATTCACATTTTACCACAATGGCTTGCACATGGTTAAGTAAAAATTATCCACTGTATGATGAATGACTGAATGTGTGAATGGATGAATGAAAGAGAGAATGAATGAATCTTCCATATACCTTTCCATCAGGGAGCTTGGTGCTTGTAGTTTTTGTGAGGTAAAGACCTACGCATAGAAATGGAAGAAGTTGAGGACTTGATCTGCTAACATAGTTTTCAGCCCCAGCTATTAAAATATTTTTAAATACTGGTAATTCCCAGTTGTCCACATTAAATAAAATCAGTAGCACAGTTATTATAACATATCCCCAAACTAGTCATTACTGACCTGATTTCCAGTCTTTGATGACTGGAGCTGATCTGCATAGTTGTTTAGGCTGATTTTAAATTTAGTCTGGGCTTCCTAAACCCATGCCAGGTAACAGTAGGAAGGAGAAGGCCCGGGGTTCTATTGGGTGTCAGAAAGAAACTATTCTGGAGCTATGAATATGATCTCCAACGTGAACAATCTGTAAACAGGTAAGCGAGCCAATTACCCTTGGGCACATGGCAACACGTCTCAGCAGTCACAATCATTTTCATCTATACACACTCTCTGTTTTTAAGAGCACAACCCAGCTGGAGAGGAAAATCATTTCAATTGCTTTCCAACACTTTTCAAACTAATGAATAGTAGCCAAAGTATTCTTACTTCTAACTAACCCATTCACCAAGTACCCATTTAAATATCTGTTATTGAATGCCTGGGACTGATAACCAAAAGATATTAGTTTTCTAGTTCTGTGTTTTAACCATGTGTTATCTGTGAATATAGAAAAAGAAGATACACTGTTCTAGACTCTAACATCTTTGAAGACTCTATCCCTTTGCGAAAGAGCTCGCCGAGCTATAAATTTAAATAGTGGCCAAGTTAAATAGACGCTGACAAAATTCTAATTACTCTTACACATACTTGTTTTAAGGCAGGGAGTCTTCATTTCATCTAGTAACATCAAATGAAGCAGCAGAACTGGGGTAATTATTTTTGAACAAGGTGCAGGCACTGTGGATCTGCAGGCAGCACTTGCTTTATGAACGAATAGTTCAGAGAATGTTTGCCTGTATATCGATGTGTGCACACAATCCTATTTACATATCACCTGGCAGATAAGGTTTTATAGAGTCCAAATTACAGTCTCCTATTCTGCTGAAGTGCAGAGAACAGTCAAACACGATGCGAATGCTGTAAAATATTAATTTACTCTCACTAGTATGCCTACTTATTTCAAAAGTATTTGTGTTGCCGCACCAGTTGGAGTAATTAAGAGAATTAACATCGCTTGCTATATTCCATCAGAGGGAAGTAACAAAGAATAAAAGCAAGGAAAAATGGATTCATTGCAAACTAATACAAACAGTATACAAAAAAATAACCTATAGACTCTTTTATACAATATATACACTAAAATGGAATATTTAATTTTTAAAAATCACAGCAGAGCAACATAACACAATACCATTAACAGTGGAAGATTACTAAGAAAGATGGCCTAAATAATACTGATGTGCTAGTCAAGGAAGAAGAGATAATATGTAAATAATGTAAACACAGGAGATAATATAAATACTTCGAATAGAGTAGGCCAAAGCTAAAGGTGCAAAAAAAGAAAATTTGCCGTACACAGGGACAAAAACAATACACTTTCTTTGGTGCTAGAAGCGGAAGTGCTTATTTGTCAGCATCAGGAACAATTATCATTAAAAGCTTCTGCTAGGTCCTGGCCGGGTAGCCCAGTTGGTTAGAGAGTCCGCCAAGGTTTCAGTCTGGGCTGCAGGTCAGGGCTCATACAAGCAGCAACCAATGAATGCATACTTAAGTGGGACAACAAACGTCCCACAAATCCATGGGCTTTTTTCCTCTCTCCCTCCCTCCCTTCCTCTCTCTCTCTCTCTCTCAAATCAATCAATCATTAAAATTTTTTTTAAAAAAACCTTCTGCTAAATGACTCCCTTGAAACATGTCATGTTAAAGAGCTCCTACAAGGGAAAAAGAAGAGTTCCTCTTAGCCTGAATCAAAACGCCATCATCAGGCAAGCCTCGACCCCCTTAAGTCTCCAATTCTGATTACACTATAATGAAGTTTCTGAAAAGTAGTTTTCAGGTATGGTACCATTTTTGCTTATGTTATAGCAATTATCATTGCATTTTCATTCCTCCACAAATGGGATGCATTAAAGTCATAGAAAAATCAATGACGCATTTCTGCTAACATCAAATATGTCAAAGAAAATATAATGCTGGTTGCTTTTTTGTAACAATTCTAAACATGTTCTAGCACATCTGTGATGGTAATATGTAGTACAAATATTTATTGTGCATGAGCCTGAAAAGTTCAGATTTATAAGGATTATAAACTATATACACTGATAAAGACAAAAGCATGTAAATTATGAAATAAGAAGAAGGTTTTCAAGAACTGTTTCCACAAATAAAGGTTATTTACCTAAAAATTTTTATTCCTCCTGTAATTTTAAGTATTTATGTATATTTTTAAAACCATAATCCAATTACAACTCTTTCAGCTCACATTTAAGAACAGTCTCTAAAACTAGCACTCGGTATACTCATTATTATATCATGTCAAAGAATTTTTGAATGAGTATTTTATTCAACTGAATTTAATGAATCTAAAATTTGAACAGCATGATTTCAATTGCTTTCCAACTTCATTCTTTGAAAAACAGGGCAGTCCTGTATGCAATGCCCTAAAACAGAAATTATTCTATTGAGATCTCAATGACTTATAAATATTTTCAATGCTTTCAAAAAAAATAAGGAGGGCCTACTTCTGCTAACTTTGGAAGTACAACAGGAACTAAATCTGTTCTTTGAAGCAATTAAACTGCACATAGCTAAATCTCTCACAGAAGCCAGTCATTCAAATTATTGAGTTATTCTGAAAACATAAAGCAACAGAAATAAAATTATCTACCTTCCCCTAAAAGTGATATTGGCATATGCAAGTATTTAAGCTCTTCAGAGCCTGAACTACGTCTCACTTTCAGACACCCGTAATTTAAAGATTTACCTGATTTCAGGGTTTTAGTAAAATATGCTTATTGACTAACTTCTAAGAGGACACAGAAGGAGCTGGTGTCACAAAGAATCAGTCATCAGAAACTGCCATTGAAAAGGTAAGGGCCAAAGTACAGTCCACTTGACATTTCAGAGCGGAAAAAAATAAAATAAATAAAGGCACATTATACAAAAGGAATGTGAGTCTTTAAACTCTGTAACGACAATAAAAACAGGAGTCTCAGAATTGTGGTGACTAATATTTTAATAACCTCTTAAGGCTGACCTTTCCCAGGACTCCCAGACAACTGAGGAAGGTATGTTGGAACGCAGGGCCATCTACAGGCATTTGACGTATAATCTGATAGCAACAGAGTTTTTCTTGAACCTTTCTCTAAGAATAAAGGACAATTCAGAAGCCCTGAAGCTGACTTATAATATTTCTGAAAAAGAATCACACTGTTTACCAAACCCTCTTAAAACGAAATCCAGAGAGGAAAATATTAACTTTCACAGTTCCAAATCAAGTACATTTTTCATCTTTATTTTAGCATGAATTTGTGCACTTAAAAGTACACGTTGACATTTTAGTGCAAGTAAAAACAATTTTCTGTAAGTTGTAAAACATCACCCAGGACCTCCAAGGCTTTGTGTGAAACTTTCACTTCTGTGCCTTATTTTATATCCTTGCTTCTCATCTGTTTACTCCCTCGAAGTAATAATGCTCATTTTCACCATTGCAAGTGCTTGATCTGAGCAGGTCACAATCCAGTTATCAACCACACGAACTCACTAGTAGAAACTCATAACCCGACTTCCCACCGCCAAGTAAGTATACAGCTCTTTCAATCCTGGCCCCAGGGGGAAAAAAGGATTTACCAATTTAGCTAGGGGGGCTGTAAAACTGTACACTGGCAGGGTCACAACTAAATCAAGGCATGATTATCTCAATTATTTTTACTTTCAAAGATCAGGGTTACTGAAATACTTCCCTTTATTTGGATTGCCTGAGCAACAGAGAGCTTCAACCAAAGCTACTTGTATTTTTGTAACAGTATTATTTGTCTTTGTTTAACAGGCTTAGTAAGGTGGTGTCCTAATGCAAAGAGTAGACTGCTGCTCTCTAAATTATTAAATGTTCATTAAATTGTATCCCAAAATAGAACAGAAGTTGTTTACTGTGCAAAAGCACCACACATTATCAGTCTACCAGCTACAGGCCTGGATCACCTCTTTCCTGAGACAAAAGTCTTTTAACCTACTGGCACAGATGTAAAGATCATGGCCAAAGACCCAAATGAAGAATAAAAACATTCAGAATGGCTGCCTACTACCCGTCCCCCCTTTTCTTTCTATTGTGATGGCTGTAAAGTTTCAAAATGTGACTACGGGGATAGCCTTCCCAAATAAATGACTCCCACTGAACAAACGCTTTAGAAAACCAGCCATGACGACTGACAAACTTGGATTCTAAAGGATGAGCACTTTCACACTTGAAAGGGTTAAGTGCCTGCCTGCAAGGCCAAGGGCACCAGACGGCAAAAGAAATGTTGCTTTAGTCAGCTCTGAAAGGTTTCTAACAAGTACCAAATACTTGTTGATCTGTTCACAATAAACACCAGCAGGCTTGTCGGTCTCCTTTCACTGTCTGGGGAGAGGCATTGACACAGTGCACCCAGTAAGAACAGCTTGCTGGTCTCCTTTATAATAGTATGGAGAAGCCTCACTCAGCGACTCCGTCCAAATGACTGAAAGACGCAATTGAAATAGTGAAGTCTCTCATCTGGCTTGGGCAGCACAAATACCGTACATAAGACACTTGGAATAGTCCAGGCACAAAACAAACCCACCTGAATGGAGGAGGAACACTGCTTGTTGCCATGGCAGCCTGATCTAATTACATGAGTGATCAGGGTTGGAGTAAGTGCACGGAAAACCTACACCACTGACCATATCTACAGGAGGAGAAAGGCAGGCAGGCAGGCAGGCAGTTTAGAAGAGACTTCTACCTCTGCTGTATGCAGAAGGGATCATTTAAGCCCATTTGTCTGTGGAGCTGTTAAAACACTGACTGATGCATGCACAGAGGGCAGTCAGAGGAGATTTAAATGCCACAGCCTTAGCTGTTATGGTGCAATCCCTTCCCAAGAGTTCATGTGCAGGATTTTCTCATCCTCCTCTCTGGTGGTTTCTCCAGGCATATGCTTCATTCCAGAAAAAAAAAAGAAAAAGAAAAGCTCAAGTATCAAACTTCCTTCGCCCACCAAATAAACCACAAGGTGGGCTTTAACAGGGTCTTCAAGGAACTGCAGGTCTCCTCAAAAACCCAAACAGAAATGGTTTGGCTAACAGTGTTGAAGAGTAACTACCTGCGCCTAAAAATAAACATCCATAACTACCCTCTGCTGTGTGCGATATGTAGTGATGGTGTTTAAATATTAAGAACAGACTATATTATAAAACACAAATGTCATTGAGCTGTGACTACCAGATTGCCAAAGGAGAGCTTATTTGCATACACACATTCCCTTGCATGCACGACAGGATGTGCAGGGAGTGAGCCACTCTAAGGCATTAGTTTTGATTCTGTGGGTGTAATGGGGTCTTCTAATTTTGCAAGCTGTATCCTGTGGATCTCACAGGGAAGCTAAAAAATCTCTTCGGGGACAGAACCAGTTTGGAGGAGTCCCTACTGCACAGCATACGGTAAACAAAATAAAAATAGCTTGCCGTTCTCGTTAGCCACATCGCGCATTATATAACCAGCTTCCGACTGGCTTTTTTTTTTTTTTTTTTTTGCCCTTACAACTCTTCAGCAATTTCCCAATCTTCCGAAGTATTTATATTACCCTCTTATCTGTAGGATTATATACTAAGAAAGCAAAACAAAACAGAGCCGCCACGAGATTGAACCGAACCCCACAGTCCTTAAAAGCCGGGTTTTTTGTTTTGTTTTGTTTTGCTTTCTGGCAGGATCTCCGCCACCACTCTACTTTCACCCCCAATCAAGGTTCTTGCTCAATCTCTCTAGAAAACCTGGATTGTTTCATCGCTTCCAGTCAGCCCCCTACGTGGTCTGAAATAAAATGAAAGCACAAGCCACGGAGTTTGGGCTGGCGGTCTGAGGGCGGGGGGCTGAGCAGGGGTAGGGCGCTGCAGAGTCAGCCAAGTGGCCTCAGAGGGCCCCCCTCTCCATCACCACGGCCCCCGTCAACTCCCACCCCCCGCGCGCGCACACACACACGCACTCACACTCGCGCGCTCACTCAATCACTCTCCCGCCGCGCTCCGCCACCGCCTCACCTCTCGCTCCGCCCGTCCGGCCCCTTCCCTGCCCCCTGCGGGGCCGGCCTGCGCGCAGCGCTGGGACCACGTAGGAGGAGGCGGCGGCCGCGGGAGTGGCAATGTCTCCGGCCCGGCCCGGAGAGAGCGAGCAGCGGGGCTCCAGGGCGCATCCCAATCCCCGCAGCGCCTCCGCCGCCGCCTCCTCCTGGCTTCATTCACCCTCCCAGCAGCCGCGCAGCCGTGCACTCCCGGCGCGGGCAGGGCAGCGCCTGCCGCCGCTCCTCTGCTCTAGCCGCCGGCGCAGGCGGGGGTGCCGGCCGGGGCTGGGGCGCTCACTGGCTCCCGGCTCCGGGCGGCACGGCGGCAGCACAGGATCAGGAAGCGGCTGTACCAACAGGGCCGCCACCGCCACTCCGGCCGCGCTCCCAGCACCGCGACCCCGCGTCCATCCCTCCGCGCCGCCCCCCCCTCCCCCCCGCCAACCCTTCGCGCTCGCACCGCCTGCGCCCGGCCGCGCGCAGTGTCCCGGCTCCTCCGCCGGCGCTGACCCCTCCCGGTCCATAGTCGAACGCCTGGCGAGGCCGGCCTCCGCGAGGAGACCCCAGCCCCGGGCCACCGAGGCCGGGCAGCCACCTGCGAGTCAGCCTAGCCCCTCCTCCAGACCTGCTCGCTCCCACCACCCTCTTTGGGGAGAAGAGTGAGGAGGGGGCACGGGAGGAGAGGGAAGCGCGACCCGGGCAGCCGTCGCCTCCCTTTACCCCACCTCCAGGGAGGAGGACATGACCCTCCGCGTTCGCGGCCAGACCAGCAGCCGCCCGAGCCCGGCGCCGCCGCCGCCGCGCTCTACCCCCGCGCCCCCAGCCCGGGCGCGCCCACTCGCTCCGCTGGCGCCCACCGTGTCCCCGGCAGTCCCCCTGCCGGCCATCCCCGAGCCCAGATCGGGGTGTCGGCCCGGGAGGCTGAAGCCGGGGAAGGTTGTATGTACACACACACACACACACAAACAACACAACAAGCCGCGTCGATTTCCTTCGCTCCTCTTCAAGCTGTTTTCCGTGCTGTCGATTGGGGTTTGGGGTTTGTTTGCTGGTTGTTGCTTTGGCCCATCTCAGGAGAGCGGGGGTAGAGGGAATGTTAATCTAAATCAGGGGAGAAGGGGATGGGGGAGGGTAGAGACAGAATCAGAGGAGAAAAAAAAAATCGCCACTTACTGTAAAGTGTAAATGGATCTGGGGTGGCGTGGGGAAGGGGGGGCAGAGGGAGAGAAACAGTGTCTTGCGGCTGCTGTAGCTCTGGCTGCTGCTCCAAGGGGCTTGTTTTGGATCCCCCTGCAGTGAAACAGGTCCTGCACGGCTCCGCCACTGTAGTAGAAATGATGTCTGCGGTATACTCTGCTCTCCCCTCCTCCTCCTCCCCCCACACTCTCTTCCCCTCCCCTCCCCTCCCCTCCCTCCTCCCTCCGCCCTCCCTCCCTGGCGCTCTCTCGCGCTCGCTCGCTCGCTCCAGTATGTAAATGTGTAATAGAAGCCAAATATGGAGCAGTTGGCTGCCGCCGCCGCAGCTCAAGGATCCGACAGGAGGGGGGGCACCCTCCGGCGGGCGGTGGGGCAAGCGGCTCCGAGCCCGGCGAGCGCACGGCGAGCTGCCGGCCCGCGCCCTTAACCCTTCGGTGCGCGCGGCCCGGGCTCGGCGGCCCTCGGGGAGGTGGGCGCGTTTCCCCAAGACTGACTTGGAATCCAGGGATTAGGAGCGGGAGGGGAGACACTGGCCGGAGCGGACAGTTCTTCCAGGTTTGGGAAGGGGCGGGGAGCTGAGGCGATGAGGTCATTGTAGCGGTGACCGATCGGTCCTCGCGCGCCTCCCAGGGTCCCTGCACCTAGTTGGAGGGGACAGAACGACAGCGGGGTGCCAATCAGGCACCTTGGAGGACTCTCTGGCTCCCCGCCAGTGAAGTAGCCCATGGGGAGGGGAGGGGAGGCGGGCCAGTGCTGATTCCCTAGGTGCAGAGAAGCGTGCAAGAGGGCTGACTGCGATCGTCCTGCACGTTCACCCTCACTCGGTTTGGCATCGGCGTTCCAGGACCCAGACCACCGGGCGGCGAGCAGTACCTTTGCTTGCAACTCTAGAAAGTTTTAAGGGTATCCTCCCCAGCCAACTGCACGTGCACCCTTACCTTTACTGCCTGGGGAAGCCGGTGACCTCCCTGCCCCCCTTCTCTTCCTGCAGGTCCCGAAATCTGCTGTGGGTGTGGAGCTACCCAGCTGTAGCCCTGG
Source organism: Macrotus californicus (assembly GCA_007922815.1). Lineage (NCBI taxonomy): Eukaryota > Metazoa > Chordata > Mammalia > Chiroptera > Phyllostomidae > Macrotus > Macrotus californicus. The sequence continues at coordinate 1,156 of VMDR010010091.1, read as the reverse complement.
TAGACTACCCGCGTACTCCTCTCGCAGCTAATTCGGGATCATTAATTTAATCGGAAATGAGGTAACTAGTGTAGGAGATAGAGAAAGCAAACCGAGCATCAAATGGCAGTTCTCGGTGAATCCATGCCGAAGAACTTCCTCTGGACTCAATTTTTAATTGCGGTTCTCTACTCCCCACCACCTGCCCCCTCCGCATGTACCACCACCTGGTGTTAGTTGGGTGGGAAGGAATCTTCTTTGGAGGGGCGCACCTTGCCCACAGGTGAGACACCTGGAGGAGGAGAAGGCACATCGTGCTAAAGGGAGCTTAGTGTGGTGTTCCCCTTGCTGCAGATATTTCTGGAAGACCAGCAAGGTGTCTGGGCAGCCTTTGACCTCCTTCAGGTGCTTAGCACCAAGTGTCTGGAAACATAATCCTTCCAAGTAAGTTTGTCTCTGGAAGCCACCACTATTGACTGTAAGCTGTATTTGAGAAACCTTTTGGCTGAGTTTACTTATGACCTATCGGTTAGTCACCAACCTAAGCAGGATACAGAATCACCAAGAGGAATGTGTCAGCTTTTAAACAACCGTATTGTAGAAACAAAGTGCTACAGAAATAAAAATTTGCATAACTATGAAGGTGTAGAGCCCTGAAATATTTTTCTCACATTTTGAAATACCATATACATATACATGGCTATTTAAATAGAACTACTACTGTTCACTGTTACTTGTTTCTACAACTTTTTTTTTTTTCATTTAAAAATCAGTGATTGTTATAGTTTAAACCCGGGGTTGGTCTAAAATGACATTGTTGGTCTCATTACAGCCTCTAGTGGACAGTTAAAATCAGTTTCCTGAAAAGGCTCTTCCTAGTGTTGGGCTCCTTGACAAGTCTTACCAAGGTTAAGGTTAATACCTCAGACAGAACGGGGTAATATCTCTTTCCCCCATGGTGCAGAGCTGGCCCCTGAAAGTAGCAGAAGCTGTGGGCTCTGCATGGAAAAGATGTATGCTTTGTGCTGCAGGTATTGCTATTACTGGCCTGTGAATAAACAGAGAGCTTCTGCTATTCGTTTCAATTTCAGACAGTTTTCATAAAAACTCATCTAAAATATTTTTATAACAGAAAATATTGGTTGCCATGTTTTTGGCTTAACTGAGATGTTTTTAT
>VMDR010010090.1:0-31699 GCA_007922815.1 Macrotus californicus | reverse complement strand
GATAAAGATGCTTATCTTTTTGTTTTATCATTTATTCATTTACTGACAAAATACTTACTGAGTATTTTCCATGTGCCAGCGACCATTCTGAGCACTTGAGATATATACCAGTGATCAAAGCACAGCACACTCTGTGGCTCACACATTGTAGGAGAGGAGGTCAGATAGTGTTAGATAATAAGCAAGTATATCCAATGGTGATTTAAGTGTAACAAAGGAATATGGGGAAGGAAAAGATAGGTTGGGGTGGGGGTGTTGTCATTCTTAATGAGGTGGTCTGAAAGAATCCTGGTAAGATGAACTTGAGCAAAAAGACCTGAAGAAGTTGATGGTGTGAGCCATGCAAAGAGTGTGAGGAAAAGAATGCCACACGGAGGGTGAAAAGGTCTAGAAGTCAGCATGATACATTCATGGAAAAGCAAGAAGACTCAAGGAGGAAGGAGACTAATAGACGAAGTTCCCGAGGCCTTTCTAAGGACCTTGGCTTTTACTCAAATGAGGAGCCACTGAAGGCTTCTGAGAATAAGTTGTGATCTGCCTTATTCATTGTAGAAAGATTACTGAAGGTACTGAAGTGAGAGCATAAATGAGCGGCCAGAGTAGAAGAGGGGAGACCCAGAGAGGAGGGTACTCCAGTATCATCCAGGTGAGAACTGGTGGTAGCAGTGAAATTGGGGAGAGATTTGGATATATTCTGAAAGTAGAGCATCTAGGATGATTCTAAAATTACTTGATAGACTTTTAAACCATTCACAGAATACCTTCGAGTCCCAAGTTTGTATCATGGCATGACAAAATATATTTAATGATGTCAAGTAATCCCCTGTGCCCAAGGTTCATTAGTGTTTGGATTGAGGTCTGAGGGAATTGGGTACCAGTATTAAGGGCCTCATCTCTGTTCAAGTTATTTAAATGGCTTTGATCTCAGATTAAAGGTTGTGATTCAGCTTTAAGCTGTTATTACCTATCATTTTCTGTGTTCTGTACATTCTCATCCTTGCAATATGAAGCACGTAGGTATAATGAGGTGGGAGCAAATCAGTATTAAGTACATAAATCTTTGAATTCCCAGCCCAACTCCACTTTACTGACCTTTATAGTAACTGACCTAGTGACTTACTGCATCTTTTCATTCTTGACAGATTTACATAAATTAGGTGTGAGATGGCCTTAATTAAACCAATCATTTCATTCAAATTCCAACAAGAATGATTTTTTTTTAATAGGGAAAAAGTCATTAAAAAACCCTTTCATTAGAATGTGTTGAAGTCAGTTCGTTCACCTTGCTTTCTACATCCAGCAGGAAAGTTGGGTAGATTTTTATTCCCCCTCAGTACCTTCCTGGTGTCATCCAGGCTATCATTCCCATTTTAGGGAAGTGGTAATGGGGCCAAGTACAGACTGCCTAGCAGCTGTACTTAAATGCCTTCCGTTCCCCCAAGGGGACCTCCTCTCCATGTATCCCTGGACTTGGACGTTTTTGTTTTTGCTGTGAATTATGGGGACTGGGAGGAACTAAGCGAAGCCATCACGGATACAGCCACAGCCTACTGTTAGCTTGTGGGGAGTTGGTGACTTCGGGGCTGCGCGGAGCGTCGGGGCCTCGGGGGCGGGGGCGTTCGGTGTGCCCCCGCATCGGTTTGATTTGTAGCCCGGCCCGAGGGGCAGATGGGTCCACGGATCACGAGAGGGCCCCCCCCTTCTGCCTCTGCCCGTCTAGGAGGTGTCCGTCGCCGCCTTGGCCGCTCCCCCAGCCAGGCCCGGAGCCCCCAAGCCCGCGGGCGGCGCGCCTGCCCTTGTTTGGCCACGCGGCAGCGGCAGAACCGGCGCCTCTGGGCCCCCGCCCTCCCCGGGCGTCAGAAGGAGGCGGGAGCCCGCCGTGACGACGCCACCCGCGGCCACAGGAGCTCTCCACTCGCTGCCGCCGCCGGAGAGGCCGTGACCTCCCGGCTGTCCCGCCTCAGAGGCCCCGATGGCTCAAGCGAAGATCAACGCGAAGGCCAACGAGGGCCGCTTCTGCCGCTCGTCCTCCATGGCCGACCGCTCCAGCCGCCTGCTGGAGAGCCTGGACCAGCTGGAGCTCAGGTGAGCGCGGCGGCGGCCAGGGGCACTGCGTCCCGAGGCCGGTCCCCGCGGACGGGGTGCAGCTGGGTTCGGGCGGGTGTTCCTCTCCGGGTCGGAGAGGAAACGCATTCTCTTTCAGCAGAGCCCGTGAGCGCCTATCGGCGGCCACGTGGTCCTTCACAGACCCGAGCGTTTGAGAGCACAGAAAAATCAGAAGATGAAAGGGACGTCATTTGAGATTAGGGACGGTGACACTCAGAGTCGGCAGAACTTCTGGAACCTTCTGAGTGCCCGCGTATGCTCTTCCCAACTTATTCGTGACCCACTGCACATTTTGAACAGAGGCGGCAGATGAGCGGTCCTTGTTGGGAATGACCAGCTTCTCTGCTCCGAAACACTTCCGAGCAAAAAATCTCGAACATCCAGGGATCCATCCCACAGCAAGGATCAGAGAGGGGTAGGACAAACGAGGCGCTTCTGGGTAAACGGCAGCCTGGCACCTCGCGGAGTAGAGACCCCGCAGCTCCTCTCTCGCTGCTCCTGTGCTCAGCCCTCTGTTGGTGTCGGTGCTGAGTGCGTCCCTCCTTCCGAAGACGCCGTGCTGACACCGTCTTCAGGATGCTAGCTACCGGCCCGACAGGATGAGATAGATAGTCGCAGTTCCCCTCTTCACCGAGTGCGGTTTTAGTCGGTAAGGGGCTGGCAGGCTTGTACAGAATTCCTCAGTAAGTCATGTTAAATTTCGGAAATACCTCCTTCACCGGTGTAGGAAAACCCTTATGTATTGTACTTCCTGTCAACGTTGATGTCACCGAAGTTGTTGTGTGTAAGTTGTGTGTACGTGTAGTGAAATGAAAATCTCCCTAAGGCCCCCGCAGCCCCCTGGGACCGCACAGAATTTCTTTCCATAGTTTTCAGCAGGTTCCAGGTGAGCAAAGGAGTATGTGAAGCAAACGTTTTAAGCTGTGCGTTGCCTCCCTGGGCTGATACAGCACAGCGAGAAAAGGGGTCTGTTTCCCAAGGCGGCGCATTGATAACCGCGGTGGATCTCAGCGAGTGAGGCGTTCGTTACCACTACCCACGGCAGGAGTCAGAAGAGAGACTCTCCACCCACAGTGATCTCATGGATGGCAACAGTGAGGGGAGCCTGAGCCAGAACCACGCTCGGGGGTGCTGCGGAGAGTGGGAAAAATAGCACAAGAACAAGTACTGCTTCTCCGTGACTTTTAACGTGAACACTTTTCCATCAACCCCCAGAGAAAGTGGAGCGGAACTAGACAGCAGTGGCCTCAGGTACTTAGCTGTCCTCTGAAGAGTATTTCTTGTTATGTGGCAGTATGAGGAGTAACTCCCCCGCCTCCCTCCCCGGATCTTTACAGCGTTGAGGGCGTGCTCTCCACCATTTCAGAAGTCTCTCTCCCCTGACTGGAAAGAAAGGATTTTTCCTGAAAGGGATGAGGGCTTCCCTCTCCTTCTTCGAACTAAGTCATTGTCCTCAAACTTGAATTAATGCCTCATTTGTGGTGGGTTCAAAAGTCAGGTACTCGTCTCTGAAAGAAAGCCTCTGCTTTTGAGTATTGTTATATTCTAATATTGATGAACATAACGTGAACTCCGCTGTGTACAAGTGATTAAACTATCACTTTCTTAATTAACTCTTGAGCTGAGGAGGAAAGACTGATTGTGTTGAATTGTTCATTGTAAGGACTCACGATTCTCATAATTTTAGACTGTTGTAAGCTTTGTTTCTTTAAAAAAAAAGTAATATTGACTGAACAGTAAGGGTTTCAGGAAGTAAGTAAAAACAGAGAAAAATGCAAATACCATCCATTAAAGTTTATTTGAAACCACAAGGGCAAAGTCATGGAACACTACACTGTTAAAAACTAGAATTATGCCTGGAAGGTGAATTTTTAAAAGAAAACATGATATATATAATTTTGCTCTAATAGTTTAATTCTATATTAAGGGTGACTAATAAAGCAGTGATTTAGGTAGAGTGCACATACAGAAGCTTGCACTTACAGTTTCTCGTCAATACTAATTTTATAGATTGTGGCAGAAACTTCTTTCTTATGACACTGAAAACAGAATTATGCAACACTGAAAACAATTATTTTAGGACCTGGCAGTTGAACTGGTTGGTGGACGTGATGTTTAAGCTGCTTTAAGATATTTGGCAACATTCTACAAATCAGTAAAGGAACCCCATTTGTTTCTAACGTTTTGCCTTGACACTGGCCTTTCCTTTTTTGATTCCTTCTACAAAGATGATCCCTCCATCTCCTAGTTTTCATCACCAATTCTAAATGGTTCTCCGGTTTTTGCGTTCATAGTGGCTCAAAATGCCCTGTTAAGTTGCCGTATTTATAAATAATACATGCTAACATTTATTCATTTAATGAGCACTGACTATGTGCCAGGTCCCGTGCCTTTGTGGAAGTTACCACCCCCAATCTTCTGATGGGAAATTGAAACTGAAAAAGTTAAGTGTCTTGTCCAAGGTCACATGGCTAGAACCCAGGAAGACGGGCTGTAGAGCTCAATACTTTATTGCTAGTTTTCTTAAACTTGTCGTACTTTAAAATGTGGGAAGTATGAGGACGGGTATATGATTTCACTGAAAGCTAAAAAGTCCATTTAAATTGGTGTTGAATTCAGTAACTATTGAACACCCACTCTGTGCCAGCTATTGAGTGGGTCCTAGTAGAAGGCTCTGGATGGTAATGAAGATGGGACACGGGTGGTGGAGAAGGGCACGGGGGAAAGTGACAGGACGGGAGTTTGGCTGTTCACAAATCTTCCCACACTGGTCACACGGTGGCCTCTTCTCCCTCTTATCAGCCGATTGCAGGGGCTTACAGGGCAGCCGGGGAATGGAGGGTGGGGGAATGAAGGCGGTTGATACGGATCATTTGTCCGACTGAAAGTTTCCTGCTGCCTAAAGTTTCTCTGGGCGTGCCAGGGTCCCAGGAGTCATAAAAGAAGATGGTGTCGTGGTTAATATGGTATAACAGCCTATAATTTAAAAGAGCACTCTTCATAAACATTGTCATTTGAACCTTACACAGCCCGTTTACCAGGAGGGCCGATGTTATCTCTCTTCGAAATGAGGGACCTGAGGTCCAGAGGGACCGTGTGGCTTGCCTCGGGCCGTACTACTCACGAGCAGCTCCTCACGCTGAACACCAGTCCCATTTTTATACCAGTGTCTCCACAGAGAATGTACTTTGATGTTTTGGTTATGATCAGGACAACCCTTCAAAACCTTGCATTGCCTAAAATGTGAGTGATCATTGGAGTATTCTTTTGATACCAGAGTATTGAATAAGAGACGGGACTATGATTTTAAGAACCTGTTTGAGAAATTATTTCTTTCAAATACATCCATGTTAGGAGCACTTTCCATTTTCACGCCTTGTTATGAAAACACAAATTCCTGTTACTTGTAAGTCCGAGTTCATAAAGGCAAGTATATAATAAATATCATGAAGCCAGTGTTCGCCAGCAGCGATCTGGGGCCCATTACATATATTATTAACTCATGGATATATTTTCTAAGTCAGTGTCGTCAGCCACTGTGTTAAATTCTTCCTCCTCACCTGTGAGGAAAGTCGAGGCGAGGAGAGTTTCCGTAAGTACTCAAGGTGCGAAGAGCTGGACTGAAAAGCCATCGCAGGGTCCGCTGTGTGCTGGACTCATTGACACCGCAGCAGCCCCTGTGTGTGAAATCACGGTCAGGGCTCTCCTAAGTCTCCCGATAATTGTCTGTTGATGCCCAGGCTGCAGAGGGCGGTGAGGTGCCGGACACCAGAGCACTAGCTGAATATGAGTGCACTTCAGTTCTGTCCTCATGTGCATATTCTGACTACAGTTCCTTTTTGTTAAAGCCAGCTTAGTTGTCATTGCACGCAGAGAGCTTTCCAGAAGCACAGCCCAGGCCAGCCTTGATGTGAGAAGCTCCTTCCCAAATTGGACTTGTAGCTGCTTCCAGGATCTGTTAGTAAAAAAAAGAACTGCCCCCCCCTCCGCCAAGAGAAGTGCTGTCAAATGATGTGTTAAAAAACCATGAAGGATTAAGCGAGGTGGTCCAACATTTCTCTAACTTGAGTTCCAGAAGAAAATAATGGCATGGAGGACAGGAAATACTTGAAGATATAACAGCTAACAATTGTCTAGAACTAATGGAAAGGGAGACCAAAAGATTATAGGAGTTGGATTTAAGAATACCAGTAGCCCTGGCTGGGTGTCTCAGTTAGTTGGAACGTAGTCCTGTATACCAGAAGGTTATGGGTTTGATCCCCAGTCAGGACACATACCTGGGTTGCAAGTTCGATCCCCCGTTGGAGCACATTCGGGAGGCAATCAATCGATTTTCTCTCTCTCAGTCTCTCCCTTTTCCTCTCTAGTTCAATTAAAAAACATATCTTCAGGTGAGGATTAAAAAGAAAAAGAATACCAATAGCTGATAAACAGTACAAATACTACTTAAACAAGCTAAGTAGAGCTCTAGGTACAGCTTTTTAAAAGAAAAGATTGAAAACACGGTGTAGTCCATGCACTGGACAGATGCACAGTTGTGCCGAGGAAGGCACTGGTTGCCTCAAAGGAGAGGAGGGGCAGGTTGTTAAAGGAACAGTTCCTGACAAAAGGATTGGGTTTTGACAAAGGATCACCAGTAGACAAGGGTCAAGGATAAAGAATGTCACAGACGCCCTGGCTGGTGTGACTCAGTGGATTTGAGCACCATCCTGTGAACCAAAAGTCACTGGTTCAATTCCAGACAGGGCACGTGCCTGGGTTGTGGGCCAGGTCCCCCTGGGGGCATGTGAGAGGCAACCAGTTGATGTTTCTCTCCCTCTCTTTCTCACTTCTTTCTTCTCTCTCTAAAAATAAATGAATAAATTTTTTTTAAAAAAAGAATGTTACTGATGGGAGAATAGCAAATGAAAGGTCGAGGATGCCAGAAACAAAACAGAACAAAAACCCTTGGTTCCGAAGAATGATATTTTACCTCTACTGCATGAGAACAAACACAAGAAGTTTTGTGAAAGATGAAATCTGTTTTTCACAGGGAATATGCCCTGTCAATTTCTAGCCTTATTGGGTGGGGGCGGGGGAAGGAAACCCATAAAATTTCCATCTAATTTCCTATATATTTGGTCTCATTTAATGAGGAAATATACTTTTTTATATGACAGATCATATTTTTCTAGAGTGTCTCCCTTTAAGCCATTTTTATTAACACCATGAAGTTACTATTATAACTGTTGTAAATGAAGCCTCTCTTTTTAGAAAACTTTCACCCCTTTATCATCTTACATTTCAGTACAAACTCAAGTGTTAAAAAATTAATCTCTTCTTTCAGCATCTTCTCATTTACCAGTCCCTGGTCCATCTGTGTCATTGAAATACTAGGGTCGTGGTTTGTGTTTTCAGATATTTCATCTTAGTGTCAAGTCAGTCCCTTTTGGTGTGTACTGGGCCCAGGTTGTCTGAGAATTTGCAAATGTAAAATGTGTGGGTACACGATGAATGGTGCCAGCAGTAACCTGATGCTGCGTTTTTTCTGTTATAGATGATTATTTTTTATTGTGTTCTTCAGCCAGATTTGTTATGTAGTGAGATTCTTACCACTCTTTGCTTTGACTGGCTCTCACAAACACTAAGTCCAACATATATTTAGCATCTTGATGAATAAAGAGCCCCTGTGACTTTTCTGCTTAGGCGTGCTATTTCGGGGTGTAACAGGTGGGTGACTGTTGGGGAAAAGGCCTGTGTGTGGTTGGGGTGGGGAGGGGGGTCAGGAGACCTTTTATGGAGTGGACAGGTGCTAAAACACTGGTGAGATTGTTCCTCCTGTGCCCCCTTAAGGCAGCACCCAGGATTAGATCCTCTGCAATCTTGTGTTTCCAAGGCCGCCTGAATACTGGGGACGGGTCTGCCGCTGCTTCTTTTGGAAAAGCTGTTCACTTCTTTAGCCGTGGTGTACTCTACAACCAGAAAGTACCCTGGAAACAGAGCACTTTAAATATACCGCATTTTTTTTTCTTGCTCTCAATATTCCACAGCCTAGTTCTTCAGTGACCGGGCGTGTCCATGTGTGTGCGTCATCCTGAGGGCCTGAGTGTGTATGGTTGGGGTGGGGAAAGTAGTGCTCCTGGGGTTTGATCACGGCTCTGTCAGAACTTACAGGGGCATTCACTTTACATTTGGGCAAAGGCAAACATGCCCTCTCTTACCACCACTATTGAATACAGTGCCGGCGGACTCTAGTCGGTACTACGTAAAGAAAAATGGGAGCTAATGGCATTGAAAAAGAGGAGATAACAACTGTCATTTAGGATCATCAATCTAGAAGAACCAATAGAATCAAAAGACAAACCATTAAAATTGTGTGTAAGTCATGGCTGCTGGTATAAGATAAACCTAGAAAAACAGCATTTCCCTAACCAGAAATAACCAGCTAGAAAATATTATTAAAATATATATTATTCACAATAGCAGCGATATCCACAAAGTATCTAGAACACTCAAGAGACTACAAGACTACCATTGAGAATACTTCAAACTCTGATGGAGTATATAGCGGAGGATCAGAATAAATGGAGACCTCTTGTGCTCTTGCATGGATGACAATATTACAAAGGTGTCAAATTTACCCCAGTTTTTGAAAACCCCAATACAATCCCTCTAGAGTTTATATGGAGGAATAAAAGTCTAAATAGCTAGGTTTTCTTTAAAGGGGATTAGGGAGCTGTTCCTACCAACTATTAAGGCATTTAATAAGACCAGTTCTATTTCTTAAAATGGGTGTTTGTGTAACAACAGTCAAAGGGAATAGAGATTTCAGAGGTAGGCCATCTACAAATCATTGGGGTAAAGATGGATTTTTGGTGGATAATGTTGGAGAAAATGTTTCACTATCGTGAGAAAACTAACACAACATCTAGCCTAACTACATGCAAGGGTGGACTCTAGATGGATTAACATGTAAATGTGATAAAGGTAAAATAATAGAGTTAATGGAGGGAAATATAGGTGAACATCTTATGGCCTAGGGATGGGGAAGAACCTGAAACAAAATTTCAAAAGCATAAACCATAAGGCAAAATAAAACCAGGAAAAGGTGAATTTGATCACTTCAAAATAACGATCTTTGTCCAGTGAAGGATGTCCCCAAGTTTGGGTATGCTAGGATGGGAGATGATGCCCTGTCTCTCACCACCGAGGGGTTAGCTCCGTGAGTGGGCAGATCAACAAGAGGACAGCAACAGCTGTTGAAAAAAGAAAACAGGCAAAGGCTGTGAACAGGCTTCACTATACTTACCAGACTGGCAGTGAGTAGTTACAAAATTGGAAAACGCTGAGTATTGGTAGGGCTATGGGGACAGAGGGACTCCTGGGCTTTGCCGCCAGGAGCATGGCCTGGTGGCCTGCCATTCTAGAAAGCAGTCCTAGTACTGAGTCAAATCGAGGGAGCACGCACCGTGTCTCGGCAGTTCTGCCCTGGGATGTACCGTAAGGGGGCAGGTGCTCACTGAAGGGGTATTTGTAGTGAGGAATGGCTGAGGGACAAGGTGAATGTGACTGGGGTAATGCAGGAGGATATGCAGGTGGATAACCGCAATTACAGGCCAATTCGATGTACAGAGAGGATCCCGGATGGTTCTTAATAAAACGATGCTGAGTGAAAAAAGAAACAGAGTGAGACAGAAATTAAAAATATATGAATATACAAATATGTATTTTGCAAGAACAAATAGATAATTACTAAACGGAGTCACTGCCCTATAAGCAGAGAAAAGTGGGGGTGGGGTAAGCGGGTAAAAAGAATAGGAAAATGAGAGTGAAAACCAAAAACGTATAAGGACGTCTTGAAAAGTGTTCCTAATGATCTTTAAACTTGAGTTGAATGATAGAAAGATGAGGAAAACCAATCTTCCAGACTGTGACTGTTGTGTTTTCCCAATTTATACAGGGTGGAAGCTTTGCGAGAAGCAGCAACTGCTATTGAGCAAGAGAAAGAAATCCTCCTGGAAATGATCCACAGCATCCAAAACAGCCAGGACATGAGGCAGATCAGCGATGGTGAGAGCTGCTTCCACGCGTGGGGGCTCGTCTTTCCACCCTTTAAGGGGTTTATGATAAGCGTGGGTCGGTGTTTGCCTGACCTGTGGTGTGGGCGCACCGGGTTTCAGCAGTTACCGTGAGCAGCGGTGAGCAGTGGGCAGCAGCTGCCGCTGTCGGTTTGTCAGAAGAGCCACTTACCCAGGTCCTTCTTGCCCGGTGCTCCCCAGCCCAGGCCCCTCTGGGAATGACAGCAAAACGCCCACAAGCTCCTCTGGCAGAAAAGCTGGCCCCACACAGTAAGGCCAAGAATTTGACCTCAGGTTCCCCTCCTAACTTCAGTTCTATACAAGTTACTGGAATATAGAAGATGTAAGAGCGTAGGAAAAGGTGAGAGGGGAAGAGGAGAAAATAAATTATACACCCAGTAAAACCCCATTAATGTTACAAAGTGCTGTGGTTTTCAGGCAAAAGCATGACTGTCCGTGGAGGAATAGGTCACTGGTGATTTTCTTTCACTGGCAGTGGGCTTCCTAAGTGAGCTCCTTTGGCGCTTCGCCGGACAAGCTAGAGCCTGGCAGCTGGTTCGGTCTAAGCCGGAGGGCACAGTGGGGCCAGGGTCTAGTCTGTCTCCTCGCCATCCTGGTGAAAGGGCAGTGAGCTAGGAAGGAAGTTGCAGATCAGGACAGATAGGAAGGTGCTGACAGAGTGCCTCCCCCATCGTTGCCTCTTTGTGCTGGCCAACACTCAGACCACCGCTGTCTTCCGTTTGCCTCGAGGTGGTGAAGACTATGGCTAACTTTGAGGCCAGCTTTTCTCCACTTTCATGGCAGTTTTCTCAGCCCCAATTGGGGCATTGTATTCTGATAAACATGCAGAGTATGACCCCAAAATATGCCTCTTTGGCATAAGGCGATTTTGAGCTGATTATTTTTAAGAAACTGCAGACACAGGAGAAGCTCTGAAAACAGAGAAGCTATCCTTTTTTGTAAGAGACATTTACATTTTTTAATTTCCATTTGTAAGGATGTCTCCCTGTCTGTTCAGGAAGAGGACTGTAGGAGTAGGTACCTATGGTAGTTAAATCTCAGCCGTGTTTACGGTGCTCTGCCTGGTAACCTCCCGTGACTGGCTTCCTTCCTTCCCCAGCATCTCTCGTCTTCAGCCGAAGCTGGTACGTAAGGCAGTGGCTGGGGCCGTCTTGGACAATTACTCAGTTTCTCGTGTGTGTGTGAGGTACACATGTTAATATACTTTTATTTTTTTCTTGTTAATCTTTTATTACAGGCGTTCTCAGACAAGAACTCAGAAAGATAGAGCGAGTGTTATTTTTTCTCCCCCACATGTACATCCTTATGGAGAGATCCAGGACATGTGAGCCCTCAGCTCTAACCGGCATAAAGCCCTAGTTATGCTCACTGTTCACTCCGGGTTAAGACTTCATCTCCATCCCAGTTACAAACGCAAACCTGCCCAGACCTTTGCAAACACAACAACTTGAGAGGTCATCTGGTATTCCATGTATACAGACTTTCAGAGAAAGATATTTTACAACCACCCTCTATAACCCAATACACTTCATCAGTTAGATGCTGTAGTTTTAACTGTAGCCCTGAGCAAGTTCATCGCAGAGGTGGTTACTGAAAATAGACGGCGGCCACAAATGAATGCTAATGTTCTTGGCATTGTTGGGGAAGGAAGAAATGTTTCTCTGCCTCCATGGGTTGTTTCGTCTGGTCTAATTAAATTGACATGAGACAGATTAGCAACAGAAAAATAACCAACTTTAACTGCATACATACCTATGGGCACCCCATATCCAGAGAGAGTCAGAGACCCCACATACACCAGGGGTTTGGAGACCGAAGCTGAGAGGTGGTGTGTGGAACCGAGAGCTGAGGAATGAGGTGGAGTGCCTGGGGCTTCAGAGGGGAGGAGGGGTTTGCAGGGCAGATGCTCAGTTGTTAGAAGTTTGCCCTGTCCTGAGGGTAGGCCATTAGAGTTATCTCTGGTAGCAACTCTAGTTACGAGCAAGACACCTAATTTAAATTCTTTAGGGTTGAGCTAAGAGTTTCTCATGAGCCCTCAGGGTCTCGAGTGCCTTCAGCTCAAAATAATTCACATCCCAGTGTAGCATATCTTGGGGAGGCCTGTTCTGAGCCCCTTCAGTGCATTTAAGTTTATGTCTCATATTGATTGATATTTCAAGCTTTTTATGTTTAGGAGAAAGAGAAGAATTAAATCTGACTGCAAACCGTTTGATGGGACGGACCCTCACCGTTGAAGTTTCGGTAGAAACAATTAGAAACCCTCAGCAGCAAGAGTCCCTAAAGCACGCCACGAGGATTATTGATGAGGTGGTCAGTAAGTTTTTGGATGATCTGGGAAATGCCAAGAGTCACTTGATGTCACTGTATAGTGCATGCACCTCCGAGGTGCCCCCTGGGCCGGTTGATCAGAAGTTTCAATCCATAGTAATCGGCTGTGCTCTGGAAGATCAGAAGAAAATTAAGAGACGATTAGAGACTCTGCTTAGAAATATTGAAAACTCTGACAAGGCCATCAAGCTGTTAGAGCACTCCAAAGGACCCGGTTCCCTGACTCTGCAGCAAAACGCTGAAAGCAGATTTAATTAGTTTTCAAGCCTGAGAGCACTTACAAATAATGGTGTGAAGGTGATAAAATACTATTTTAAGTGATAACTAGTACTTTATGCCAGGCATAACCACTCATTTGATACTGAAAGTTGTTTCAGATAATGAAAGTATTCCAATGTCATCGGTTTTGTGAATAACATTTAAAAGTAGAAATATTTTCATTCTCTCCGTTAAGTTTTAGATTGAATTCTTGTACTAGGAGCTAGCACCCTATCTCTATGTTTTGCGATTCTGTGGATGAATACTTGGTATGTGTGGGGAGGTAAGTGCTCAGCCAGGGGCAGAAGAATCACTATTCTTTCTGGGGCTTTGTCTGGTGTGGACACACGTGGGCACGTGGGGCATTTGTTGACTAGAAATTCTTTGCACAGCAGCACACACTTACACACATCTAGTGTTAGCCAAGCAGTGTGCTCACAGGGGTAAAAGAGATCCCACAGTAAAAACCTTTCCCTGCATTCTCTCATTCAGCAGCTTTTTTAGACATGTGTCAAATTATTTTGAACTTAAAGATTTATGTATCTCATTTGAATGTATTTCTCAATACACATGAAAACATGACAAATGTGAGAACATTCACATCTGATCTTACTACTGTGAACAACTATATATACACTTCATTTTTCCAAATGCATCTTTAAAATTTTAATCATTATGTAAGTACAATGTTGTAATTTGCCTTTAAAATAAATAATTAAATGCTGCTCTCAAGTCTGCTTAAATCGTCCACTTTCAAACCTCTGACTCACCCAGTCCCCTTACTAGACTCTCAGGTTGTTTCCCATTTGTTGCTATTACTGCAACATATTCATGTACATAGATCTTTTTCCTTCTTTCATTTCTGATTTTCTTTGTACAAATTCCCAGCTGGGTCAAAGGGTATATACATTTTTGTGGCCTAATGTATTTCCAGTTTTGTGTGTGTGTGTGCAGTTACATCAATTCATACTGTCTTCAATGATTAAAATGTAGCCATTTCACTGAAATCTTTCCAGCACTGAGCATTTTTTCCTAACGAGATAATGAACACCTTTAGTTTGCATTTTGTTTGCTAATAAGGTTGCCTAGTATATTGATTATTCTTTTATTTGTAACAAATGAAGTAACTATGGAACACTTTTATTTATTATGAGTGTTATTGAGACACAAAGCCCTCAACTTTCCCAAATACTACTGCAAAAACAAACATTTCAAACTTGATTTTTATTAGAACACAAGTATTCTTTCACACTGAAGAAAAGTTAAGATCTTGGGGTCAGGGGGAGTGGTGGGGGGAAAATGTAGACAACTGTACTTGAACATCAATAAAAAAAGTTAAGATCTAGATATTTATATCATGTATATTTATATATACATAACAATGAAAATAATATTGAGCTTTGTTTTCTGGACAGAAATGCCCAAGCAGCCTCTCTTCATTCAAAGCAATTACAATCGAAGGACATTCATGGTTGCTTTGATGGCCGGCCCCAAGTCCGCCTCACATAAACCTTTCCATTTCATGGGAAGCATTAATTCTCATTGATAACTGTGGCAAAGCCTCTCGATTCGTCAGCAGATTCTAATTCACTTTATCAGGTTTCCTGTCAGGTAAAGATGTTTTTGTGCCATCTATTAATCAGCTTTTTGAAAATTAAACAGATGATCTAGTTTGCCTCAAGTTCTCAAGGACTGTCAGCATCTGTGCATCCCTTCCATTCAGCGAAATACAGGGGTCACTGACCTCAATGTGTTGGTTCTTTCTTATTTTCAAGAATGGAAGTGTGATTTATCTTCAAATGAAACTCCCAAATGCCGCGACCTGCGTGGGGAGGAGGTCCCTGAGTGAGGGTGATGGGAGATTAAGAAAGACACAACACAGTTTAAGGAAAAGCAGGGGCCAGGTGGGTCATTGTCATTGATGGAGAGACAATGACCCTGAACATGGTCTCCAAGTTTATTTTATAGGGGTTGGTTAGATAATGCTCGAGGACATTTTGCAGACTCAGGAAAAACTGCAGGCAAAGATTGCTCCGTTCCCAGGCTATCTAAATGATAAATATTTCTTCTGCAAAAGTAACAGGTGCATTCAGCTGACGCTAATTGTAAGGTATCTCCTTAACCTCCACGGTTCCAGCGGTTGCCGCCACCAGCTTGGATCCGCCTTGCAGATGCAAGCAGTCAAGTGTGGCCTTGCCAAGCACCCGGCCTTAGCTTTGACGCCAGCCTCCACACCCAAATGTCACATTTTTATCTTCATTTAAATTGTCATCTTTTATATAGGATCTTAAGGGAATTCAGAGTGTATGTTTTGTCTATGTTGATATATTCCCCAATGGCCTCGATTGGGATAGGGGCACCCAGGTAGCGTATGACTGTAGGACAGCCCTTTTGCCATCCCTCCTGAGCACTGCTTCCCCGTGGCGTTTCAGTCCCCACCCTAGCTCTTCCTGTGTGAGCAAGCAGGACCGGCAGAGGAGCTGACCCGAGCGCTCAGTGCCATCTCAGTGCTGACAGCAGTGACACTGCTGCCTGGTTAGGAACCTGGCAGGTGTAGAAGTGACCCTCCTGGTATTTTAATATAGGAATCCCTGACATTGAAAAAAAAACCCCTAAATGTGAACTGCTGGCTTCCAGCTGTGCTTCCCTCCCAGTACCATATTGCATCCTCTAGGGGGCACCATTCACGCTGCATTCTACCTGAATGGCGTCCTCCCTTTAATGTGATGAAACATTATTACCGAAGTGAGGGATTATGCGGGACAAATGAGCGCGGGCATGACCCTTTGTATTGGAGCTCAGTCCAGTACCCTGACTCAGACTTCACCCTAAAGAGGTGATCAAAAAGAGGACTCTGCTTCAACATTTTAAAACTGGAAAACGAGAGAATATAATCACCACTGAAAAGCAGAGGGAGGACCCGGCAAACAAAATTACATGCAGTGATTTTTAACAAGGAAACATCCATGCATTGGTCCCTTTCACATTACTGTGATAAACACTAATTAACTTTTGGAGTGCATATATATGATAATGCTATTTTTGAAAGCTGGATTTTACAATTATTCCAAACCAAAAATGGAAAGTCAAAGAGCCAAGAGTTTTGGAAAAGGCAAGACAAGGACAGTAGTGAGCTTGAGCTGCTTTTTGTGTCTATGCACACAACAGGCAAAATGAAATGGACCTTCTGCTTAGGAACATTGTAACTGGATTTGTAAGTGTCCAGAACTTGGGGTGTCCCAGAAGAGAGGATAACCTCCCCCCCACAAGTCTGGCTGGGGGATGGGACCCATGGAGCAGGGCCATTGTTTTGCTTATCAGTAACAGCACGGTAGCTTCATACCTGATATGCAAAAAGTTATTTGCATATCAACAAGTCTAGCTAGGGAGATGGGCGTGACTTTGACATGTGGTGTGACTGGGAGGCAGCTCCCCTTACAGCACCTGCCTGAGAGCTTGGAGAGGGTTTGCTAACTATGGCAGCCAAGAAAGGCAGAAAATGCATGTGTGCTGGCAGGTGTAGCCAGTTGTGGGAGGAGTCAAATGGGGTTACGGAGGAAGATTCACGTGGGGATTTTAATCCAGGTGCAGCAGCCATGCTGGAGTTTAACCACACGGTTTTGGGAGCGGAGAGGGGGCTCCCTTGACCATGCGGCTTAGAAAGCAGGAAAGCAAGATGTAGCAGCCATGCGGAGCTCTCTCAGTGGTTTGGAAGGATGCAGAAGAGTTCCCCGGATCACCATGAGGATGCGGTTTTGGCAGAAGAATGGGAGCCTAGCCAAGTTATGGACTTCAATTGTCTTTTTCCTGAGGTACAGTACCTGTGACTGGCCTGACTGGACAAAGGGGGGCAGGAAGGACTGTGTGAATGTTTGTGGGTGTTTTAAAGGAACTTTGGGATTTTTAACAGCAACATTCTGCCATTACTCTGAACCTGTATAACTTTTGAATAAATAGTTCCTTTCCCCAAACTCTGGCATTGAGAGTCACAATTCCTCACACCTGGCGGCAGATGTAACAGAAAGACCCCAGGAGAGGGGGCTTGTTTCAGTACCAGTATCTCGGCCCCAGCACAGGTCTGTTCGGTAACGTGACCACACTCTTAAGTTTTCCATCATGAGCTAAGAGTAAACAACTTGAACAGGACCACGCAAATCTTTGGATTACCCACCACAAACCACTAAATATTGTAGCAAACATGCTTCCTGTGCATGTAGTGGGCATTCAGATCACTTTGGCATTGTGGCATTCACCCCCACTCGGTGAGGGCTGACTTCAGCATCTAGTCCGGCTTTAACACACCTTAACCTGGGGTGACCAGAACAGGTTAGAGGGCAGTTTGTGCAGGAATTTGACAAAGGTGTCAGAAAAGATAGAAAAAGCTGGAGTTGGAAAACTGACGTAGCATCTGGACCCAGGGAGTACTATAAATACATTTCCAAATGTAATCTTTACATCCAGGACTGAAGATGACACAAGGCCTGAGACAGAACAGCACATACATGGAAGCCATTAGCTGCTGCACAGGCCCTGGCACAAGCTTCCGACCCCTTGCCAGCAGAGGGCCCCACACACATCCCCGCCCTCCCAGCTGTAATGGGGGTGGTAATGCTTCTGAGAGTTACTTTAAATAAGGTACACTACAGCATGCAAGGTGTTTAGCATAGTGGCCAATAGAAAGCACCTGTTAAGTACAGTCATACCTTGGTACTCGTCAAACCCCTGCACTGGTTGCATTTTGACAAGAAAACAAATGTTTCACCACTTGGCTTGCTTGGGACTAGCTGCACCCGCTACAACTTGTGTGAGTCACGACGTCACCCTGCGAGAGAAAATACTTCATCACTCGCCACTTGTTTGGTGCTCACCACAAGTTCCAGAATGAGTTAACAGGTACTGAGGCACCACTGTAACTGTATTTTGTACCACAGGACAGATAATGTATTATTGGGGTGGGGGCAGGAGGTAAAAGCGTCAAAAGAAGATGAAACAACTTTTAAAACGGACTGATACTGACAAATTAGAAAAGAAACTTAGTTTCCAAGGCAAAAGTACTTAAAAAAAAACAGTGCTACTAACCTGCATTAAATATCCACTATCAACAAAATAAGTATGCTAAATATTGGCACAGTGAGCATCTGAAATGTGAAATATTTTTAAGTTGTTTTGATTTTTAAAGAAGTCACATTAATACCTTTTACAATTTGGTTCCACACTGATGATACATATCACACAAAATTCAAGCTATGAAATGCATTTATTTTTTGATTATCGGAATTCATCTTTCGTGAAATTTTTATTAAGTAGTATATTTTAAATTAAGCTCAAGGGCATAACTGCAACCCGACAGCAATACATACAAGTGGTGTTCCATCCAAATTTACAAAAGCATTATTTAGTAGTAACAAAAATAAAGAAGGGGTTGAGCTTTCCTTTTAATACAAAGTTTTATTTTTGAGATCATTTACCAACATCCTAATACAGATATTTCAAGAAAGAGAAGAAAAGTAGTAGTAATAAAGGTTATTACAGCTAAACCATCCAATCACCTGGGAGTCAGGTAATTGGACATTTCGTAGTCCACTGTCAGTTTTAAGGATTTTCTCTTAGCAAATAAACTCACTTACATGATAGGCTTACGTGTTTTAGGGTGAAAACCTAAAGAGTGGGAACAGTACACATGATGTTCATAATCGTAACTAAAAGTTAAAAATGAATAAGTCTACCTGTTCATTAGATTGTGCAGCATGGAACAAATTTTTACAGTTCATTTTGTTTTCAGAGAAACAGATAGGCAGTAATGGGAGCACTTTAGCAAATTACCAGTAACTATTTCAAAGGTTTTGAAAAGGATTCTATCAATTAACATTTTGCAGTAAAGTAGTTCACTTTTAAGGTGGGACATTAGGTCCTGAGGCCACCTCTCCATTCTCAGATCTTCAGAAAAGACCCCAGGCCCTGGAAGTCCCAGGCTCCGCAGAGCAGAGCGCATGAGTGAGTGCTCTAAGCACTGCCTGCACTGCTGACTTCTGACACGGCCTTCTAACTTCACCCCCCGGTGAGGAAAGCTGTCCATCCTCTCTTGGGAGTGTTAGTTTTACTTTATTTTGAAAGACCACATGTACACTGTCAACTCTGGGCAGATGAAAAGAAAACCATTTAGCCTGGTTGTATTTAACTGTATTGCTTTGCACGGGCTATTTATTTAGTAGGCAGTTTGAAAGAGCAAAAGGAAACCTCAGGAACTTTGATATCTGGCAATTATTACAGAGCTATATGTCTGTTTGCTAAAAATCAGCCATAACATAAAAAAATACATAAGAACACAAATTCGCAACATCCTGGAGCTTCAGACAAATTTTCTTGAGCAACCATGGTTCATTAGAAATTAACAGTAAAGTTATTTAACAGAATTAAGGGTCTCAGGGGAAAAACTAATGTCAATTTAGAAGGTTTTAGAATTAATTAAATTGCAATGTATTTAACATTATCACTAGTGGCTGATTTTCCGGCCTATTTAATTATTTAAAATGATTAATTATGGTTAGATTTAAAGTACAGAAGTACAAATTAAAAATTCAAATGTGTTACAAAGATTTCTTTTCAGTTCTTGCAAGAAATGACAAAACTAAGTACATAAAATTATATTACAAATATCAGGGGAACTGCAACCATCAGAGATTACATTTTTTATATAAAGCAGTAACAAACTTTTACCAACACACATTTAATTAACATGAAAGACAACTACAACATACTACATAATGTGATTTTTCTGCTACTAAACACCAAAAAACCAACTCAAAATACCTTTTGTGCAAAAATCAGAGAGGCTATATTTCAAGAGAGGAGAAAAGGAAAGATGAATCACGGGCAGGTACCCATTGTTAGGAGCGGAGTTTTGCCCCGTGCCTACACCACTACCCCAGTAATGGGAGTGGTGACAACTGGTAACATAAAAATAAACATTTTACATTACTTCGAAATGTATAGTGCCAGATTATTTCAATATTATGAAAGGCAAACATCTACTCTTGGCTTCACAAAGACATGCCCCAGAAAATTCTATTAGGTCCTTAGCATCAATCTGGACAGGGATGAGAGTGCTGCAGATGGCGGACTTAGACAAAACAGAGAGGCAACATTACAAAAGGAATATATAAAATATTATGTATTTAGTACAAATAATGAAAAAGGACTTTATAGCACATTTTCCAAGGAAAGTTATTTTTACATATTTCAAAATCCTGTAAAAACCAGGTATATTGCAAGGGGTCAAAAACAAAATCATTGATAAATGATAATTAGTTTTAACAGAGTTCATGCAATTATCTTAGTTGGAAAGTTAATGTCTCAAGTCACATTTATGCTCTGCCACATGATGCATACTAAAATTATCTTAAAAGAAATCATTTTATATTTGTTCCTGACAGAGGTCTTGAGAAAGTGCTGTACAAATCAAAGGTTATAGAAATGTGTAAGTGATCATCTCAAAATACCATACAAAAATGTGTAAACAAAAAGATGCTTTACAGTAACAGGGCATTATAAAATCCTATGACAGATCATCTCTTGTGCATTTAAGAAAATTGTTAGCATAATCCCAAAAGTTCAAAATTGCATTTTCAATCAGCAGCCAAGGGCGCGGGAAGCACCAGCGCACTTCCCAGGCCCCGAGGAGGAACCGCAGGTGTGCTCTGCCTGCTTAACGACCTGGCCAGTGCAAGCTCACCACGCCTCTGGAGGGACACAGGAGAAAGATTTTGCACGTGTCTCACCTGGGAGATGTTCCAGCACTAAAACATTTATACTCCTCTTTTACCTGTCCTGTCAAAGAGGAAAACTGCTTTTAAAAGATATCATAAACAATATAAATTCTGATAGTAGAGCACTGTAAAAATTAGGTATGATATTTTGGCACAAAGCACTTCTCTTTTGCAAAATATATGTCTGGAATTTCTTACTTGAAAATAAAAACTTTCGACACACACACGATGTGTAAGTGGCTCTATGAATGAAAGCATGCAGTCTCTTTCTTTACATGCCGCACACACCGTCAGCTCACTTCAGTCCCAAGAATCTGCATGCACACCCCACACTCCACAGGCACTGCACAAGCAACACCACAGTCAGGCAAGACTTAGGGGTCACCTTTCAGTGCTATTTTTTGTTAAGTATCTGGATTCAATACTATTTTCCAGAAAAGCTAGATGACTAATTTCAGAAAGAGAATGCTTATTATCTTTCCTTGACCCATATTAAAATCTGTACCAATATATTTAGGCATTTCATTTATGTTTTCCAGCATTTAAAATTCAGCAAAACCTGTTTTTTGACATCTCACAGTATTCCCTCAAAAACAGGAGAAGCTTCGTCTAATGTAAAAAAATTAAAAATGAGTCCATAGGGCAGTCATTTTCCCACCAAAGATCTCGCTCCATTCTGAAAAGCACTGTAGAACAATATTGAGGTCTGCCAACACCCAGAGAGCCATCAGGTGCAAAGTCTGCTAAAATCACTTGTCATGTATCACGGCAGCTTGATGTGCTGAACAGTTCTCACTGAACTGCACAATTTGTTACTGCCTAAACATTTTAGGGTATGCTGCAGCTGCTAAAAGGGTTTCTGGTTTTCTTGGTCCTCTGTTTGTTGGGTCTAAGGCTGATGACATCTCCACCATTGAGGGCACTTGAATTCTGGCCCGAGTGACTTCCACCAGGCGTGTTAAAGACACCTGCAACAAATTGAAGGAGACACAGGGATCGACACTGACATGTCTCAGGACCACCTACTCAAGACTGCATCCAGCTTCTCAGTGGATCGATAATATTTCCCAGTACTTACAATTCTAAGCTTTTGTTTTCATTTCATTTATTTTTAGTTAGCCAATACACCTGGTTCAAAGCTCTCCCTTCCATCCTAACCACCCCCCAACCAGATCTCCTCTGAGGCAGTGTGTTTTATCAATTTT
This sequence comes from Macrotus californicus, assembly GCA_007922815.1. Taxonomy (NCBI): domain Eukaryota; kingdom Metazoa; phylum Chordata; class Mammalia; order Chiroptera; family Phyllostomidae; genus Macrotus; species Macrotus californicus. Next base: position 9,958 of record VMDR010010090.1, on the reverse strand, counting down.
CCTATGTCTCCTTCCAAAGATATTTTATGCACATGTAGACATGATTTATAGTTAACAATACTGTTTGTGAAATTTTACATTAATGAAAGTATTACATATGTAAAAGCTGGTAGTAATGTAGGGTTTTCCTGTCTAAACTAAAATAACAAAATGGTCTACAGATAATTAAAGTTATGAGTAGAGAAAAGGGATGAATTTTTTTAAAAAGCCTTTTAACTATCATAGTTTTTCCCTTTGGAACTGTGCTGGTCTTTATTAGCTACTTAACATCCTTGATACACAAAACTCTGGGCCAGAGACACTATCAATGATTCAAAGATGACCGTGACCCAATTCCTGCCCACAAGATGTTTACAATCTTAAAAAAAAAAAGCTTACAATCTAATTAATGAGATGAGTTAGTGTACAAAGAAGTTGTGGTATAAGATATATGTTAAGTCCCATAAGAGAGACACGAGATCCCACAGATGGTTCAAAGGAAGGACCAATCGCACCTAATTTGTAAGAAAGGAGGAATCACAGGGCGAAGATGGAACTAGACACCCAGCAATGTGCTGGACTTAGATCTCTGTTCTTTTAGAAGAAAAGCATGGGACCAGCTATACAGCTGAGTGAGCTTTCTAGATAGTCATGAGGAATGAATTGTTTTTTGACAGAAGATGGGAAAGGGAGATCATTCTGTTTTTTTTAAAAAAGATTTAATTATTGTTAGAGAGAGGGGCAGGGAGGGAGAAAGAGAGGGAGAGGAAGATCGGTGTGTGAGGGAAACATCCATCAATTGCCCCTTGCATGCCCCCGGCCAGGGACAGGGCCCACAACACAGGCCTGTGCCCTGACCCAGAATTGAACCCATGGCCTTTTGCTTTGCAGGACGATGCCCAACCAACTGAGCCACACTGGTCAGGACCGAGAGGTCCTTCTTGATGGAAGAACCAAAATGAGCAGAAGTGAAGAAGACAGCACTGCATGTTCACGAAAGAGCAAGACACATGGTGGAACCGGTAAAGGGGGTTCATATATAGTAGTGGGCAGAACTGTCTCCAAATGTTGGAATGAAGAGGGCCTGTGTCTAATGTGTTCCACAGTGGGAATCAATGCACCTTTAGTAAGAGACCGGTGCTCCTAAATAATCACTGGTCTCATACTTTCCAATCACATTTCTTCCATGAGCACTGTATTAAAAAATAGTAAACATGATCACAATGAGTGGAAAATAAATTTACTCGGTAAATATGGGCATAAAATACCCTGTATACTTACCAATTTTGTTACTACTTGAATGCCTTAATTCTGGATCCTCAGCTATCCGTTGTTTGAGTTTTTGAAGATATTTTTCGGCCAAATATTTAAAAACTAGAATAAAAACAAGAACAAAAACCCTGCCAGGTCAGTATGACTTATGCAAGTAGAATGTTATTTCACATCACTTACTATAATATTTATTTTTACTAAACAAATTAAAATTAAATTATAATTAGAAGTATACGGTCGAGTTGAAAAATTCAACTTTTAAAATTTATTTGAGTAATACCGAAGTACAACGAATAGCAAAACTAATAAACAGATAGTGGCATTTTATTAGTAAAGAAATGAAATAATATTTGTAATCGCTGGCTCAACACCACCAAATGACTTAGTTTCGAAAAGAGGTCTCATTTCTTTAAGTGGAAAAAAAAAAACTACCCAGAAAACACCTGACCGACAATCTAATTGTTATGTAATAAAATAAGTAGAAATTCTGGAATGAGAAAAATAATAATCACCTTTCTCTAGTCTCGCTTTCTTAAAGTAGGAAATACTATTGAACAAATTAAGGTCACTGCAAGTCCCTAGTGGAATATCCACTCCTGTGGATTTCTAAAACAAGTCAGTAATGTCGACAGGTATGCGTGAAGAACACATGCGTGCACACTCACACACAGCTATGTTTTTAAAGATAGAAAAACAAAACAAACACCAGGGTTTTGCTGTAGAGCAACAAGTATTTCAAGACATTAGTAAATAATTTCAAACTCAAAGAGGCACTGTGTCTTTAAATGATAGGTGACAAGAAAATGTTATTCTCATTACAAATGCTTTCTAAACAACACAACAGTAAAGTAGTAAGAAAAATAAAAGAAATTTCCTGTTAATTTTTTTTAAAAAGGCAGTTTACCTTCATTCACATTTAGGTCTTCTTTCACCGATGTTCTGTAGAATCTCAGCTTTAGCTTTTTTGCCAGTGCTTCAGCTTCCTCACTATACATCAATTTAAAAAAATGCTTACATAGGTACTTTCTGATAACTTGTTTTTAAGAACACTTTTATTACATTTCCTAATACAGCCTGGGGAAGGGGCTCATTAAAGCTGTGTCCTCAGTGCTGGAACAGGGTTTTCAGTTTTCACTACTTTGGGGGGATAAACACCAACCATTACACTGTAACTATTAACAGACATTTTTCTATAAAGTCACTGAACTCTAGCCTTAAAATAGTGAAATATCACTTTTCTTCATGAGTACTTTAGTTTTCTCTCTTCTGTTTTTAAAAACATTTGAACTTGCACTCTGAAAATCATACACTTCATTACTTATTTTACTCTTACTAGTTATGAAACTGCTTTGCTGCCGAAGTCAAAGTCCGTACAGGAATGACTATCTCCACAAGAGTGAACCCCTGATTTTAGTTTTATTATGACTCCTGACGGTGGACTCCTGGTTTTATTCCGGCTGCAGTGGCTAAGCTCCAAAGTGGTTCCCAATGATCCCAGCGCACCCCCCAGCCCTGCTCTCCCGGTCCTCACACCCTTGTGAAGTGTCCTCCCACACTGTAATCAAGGTTGGTCTATGTGATCAATAATATACAGAAGCGATAGTATGTGCCTTCTGAGACGAGGTCACAAGAGACATGTGGCTTCTGCTTTGCCCTCTCTTGGATCGCCTGCTGTGGGAGGCCGGCCGCCACGCTGTGAGGACACTCACACGGCCCTAGAGAGAGTCTGCAGAGCAAGGAACTAAGGCCCCTGCCAATAGCCACGTGAGCGAACCATCCTGGACACAGATGGGTCCTCCCGCCCCAGTCGAGCCTTTCTGTGAGTGACTTTAGGCCTAGCTGACATCTTGACTGCAACTTCATGAAAACCTCTGAACCAGAACCACCCCCAAGACACCCCAAATTCCTTACCTACAGAAACTGAAATAATAACTGTTTGCTATTGTTTTAAGCCACTAAGTTTCAGGCTAATTTGTTAATATAGCAACAGATAACAATAAGAACATATAAAACAATAAGGTAAAAACCAAGCAAAGATTTTCAAAGCTAGCAAAACTTTAATAATACAATGAGCTAATACTTATAGGAAAAAATTATTTGGATGCTAAACTGTGTTCACAAATTAGAGCATAATAGTTGTGAATAGACAAAACGATGAATCTGTATTACTTATCTATTTAAACTCATCAACATAGGACACTCTTATTAAAGCATTTTATTAACACTCTTACTGTATATAAGAATGTTTTTCTTAACATTTTTACTATATCTGGATTTGACTTAAAATAAACTGGATTTGTGGTATAAAGCCCTGAGACTAGAATTCTAAGAGCCTTCAAATTTTATTACTTTTATTTTCTCTACTTATGATTCAGTATAAACTTTTTTAAACCAAACCAATCATAAAGAAGAGCTCACAGAAATTTTAAGTATAAGGAACTCTTTATATAAACTTCCTTACATTTTGTAAATCTATGCAAAAATGAAAATAACTTTCAACTTTATAGAGTTATCACCACCCCCTCGAAAACAGCCATCTTACTTCTTTATACAAGAATCATCCAAGAGATCAATCTTGTTTTGTACAAGCACAGTTGGTATATCTCCAACTTCAGCTACTACTTTCTCTCTCCAACTGGAAATTGCTTCAAAAGATTCCCTGTCTGTGGTAGAAAATACAAGCACACAAGCCTGGGCTCCTGTAAGGTCACAAAATAAAAATGTTATTTATATTAATGAAACAATCCTTTGCAGGGTGAGGACAACTATTAACTATCAAAATAACTTTTATGTAAATAAATACTGAGTTCATCTTTTAGCACTATGCTTATTTTTTATAACATATAAACTCTATTATCTAATTCAAAGAACCAATTTTTACCAAGAACAGTGGTTCTCAAACTTATACAAATCTCAAATTACCCTCAAAATTACACATTTCTTTGGGAGGGGACACCATGAAATACTGATATGTTTAGTCACAGTTTAAGAGCTGGAGAGAACGGTAAACTAAGCAATGACTGTTGCCACCTTCTTCTTCCTGTTAATACAGGGCCCAGCACAAATAACGCCCCTTTTCTAATTCCAAAATCTTTTATCACAAAATCATAAGTATGTAATTTTGTAACATGACAACATCACACTCAAGCACACCATATGACTTCTTAGGTGAAATGTTCAAATTAAAACTATAAATTTTACACCCATATTATTACCCTACCGACCACACTCAGCAGGCCTTACTTCTGCCAGATCCTGTATTTGTCATTTGCTTTAGCTTCTTTTAGCACAGATTTAAGAAAAATATGAGGAAAAAAATCATAATTTTCTCATCCTATTTACTTTTTAAAAAACTATACGAGTATTATTTTAGGAGAACACCAATGATGCTAATGAACATCATTTGAGAACCAATGCCAAAAGAAAATAAATACACAATAGACAGGGAAAAGTTTAATTTAGTTTTTTACCCTGTTTAAATGTGTAATTCCTGTTCTATACTCGCTGATAATGTTTTATTTATCAACTACCACATTAGGTTGGTAATATCTAAAATCAAATGTAAGCAGCAACCTTCTGGAAGAAGCTCTCTTACAAACGACTGGCTGTGACAGAAGCAGGTGTGTAGGGACAAACAAACTGCCCTGGGGTCCAGAGGGTTTCCTGAAAGGAAGGAGCGTTTTCTTGCCGTTACACCTCCCTTACAGATGCCTCCGGTAGGAGTTTCCTAGTGAGACCCAGACGTGCGCACCTGGGCTACCCAAGGCTCCGAAAGCCAAAAGAGGTTTGTTTGTCACCAGAGGGAATACTGTAGAACGCAAAAGAGCGTAGGACAAAAGAGAAATTGCAGTTCAGCACTATCCTGACAGCAGGGGCTTCATATGCAAAAACGCTCCCTACTCTAGACACGTTTTAAACCAAAGGTTAAATTATATGAAATGTGTAGGGGAAGACAGATGGGCAGATGCACCCTGAGACTATCAAAACTGAAGGAGGGATGATGAGGTCACTAGGGTATTGATAAATAAATTTATATTTACTTGAACTCTAATATTTACTTAAACTACAAATAAAACAGTATTTAATCATACTTTAACTTACTTAACTAAGTTTTATTATAAAACTCTATTTGTTAGTGTTAAACCTAGAATTTTATATCTAACCAACTACCATTTATTTTGAAGGTTAAATAAGGTATTTTTCAGGTATACACGTCAAAACCAAAAAACCAAAACCCCCTGGAGGAAGTATATAATTTTAAAAAACAAAAAAATAATAACTATGCAGATAGTGCCAGAAATATGGGCAGCAAAAATGATTAACTAAGAAAAACATAATGTTTTCAAAATTAAGGACCAAAGGATAAAAGAAAAGGTATATCCATAAGAACCCCAAAATTATTTAGTGGGGTCCCGAGCAGGGAGAGACCAAAGGAATGTGGGAATGTGCTAAAGTGCCTGTCCGAAGATACACTGTTGATGTTTGAGCAATCAAGGGGAGGTAAATAAACAACAACACACGTAACAGATGCTGGAGGACCTGTGTCCGTCCCCTCAGCCCTGGTGTCGCTGCAGCTGTGGAGACACTTCCTACCTTTGCTAGTGTCCTACCCGGGCATATGCCGCAGGTGGCTCTCTGCTTCCCTGACTCAGGGCTTTTTCTGATGTTTTAGAAGGGACCCCTGGTTTATCGAACCCTCTAGGGGGCACTGATGCTTCTGGGGGAAGCTTCAAGTCACAGGGCATGGGATCAATACCTGAGCTGCCCTTTGGCAGGACCACCCTGCGGTGTGTGTCCCTGTGAGGTCCTTCACAGGGACTGACCCCCAGCTGCCCAGTTTTAAGTAGCACAATCTCTACAAGCTTTTCTCCTTCTCTGCCCCGTCTCTCACTTCTGCTTCCTGGGATCACTTCCCCAATAACTTACCCTCACCCAGTTGTGCCAAGAGCTGCTTTGTGTGTGTCTTGGGAAGGGTGGTGGGAGGCTCAAACTAAGAGATTGCCTTAAGTTGAGGGCAATCCCCATAAAAATAAAAAGAGAATGTGTGCCTGTTAAACCACAGGAGAAAAGCAGAACTGTCCAATGTACAAGAGGAAAGAAAACAGAAAAAACCCTACAGAAATATAAAATCTGAACGAGATGGCAGAAATAAGTTAAAGCAAGAATAATGACAATCTTCAGAATGAATGGCACGCAAATCTCTGAAGCAGGATGGTTCACTTGATACTAAGCCTTCAGACTGAATGCTGCAACCAGCTCATCTTATTTAATCTAAATATATTACCAAAATGAAACAAAAAACAAAAACAGACAACCTGGATTACTTTTGCAGTTATAATAATTCTGACAAATGTTGGACGACTACTTGTTTTAATTTCCCCTAACTGAAATCACCATCCATAGAGAAAATATCCTGTCAAATTATGATGCATTATAGTTCTTTTACATTTAGGAAAACTCTAAAGAGCCAAAAAAAAAAAATCCTTACCTAATAGAAGGCTCTTTTGATTGAGGTACCAGTAAAACAGATGACAAATAACAGATTCCAAAATGTGTGTAAGAAGATCATTATTTACAGAATTTACAAAGGAAATAGCTGTAACTCCTACACAACTCTAGAAGTCCGTCAAGCACTACAAGAATGTTTTTTCAAGAATTGAGAAGTGGGGAAGAAGATTTCTAAAGGATTTCTGTAGAGAAAATACTGTCCACCCTAACCCTTCTCTCTTTCAAGAAGGTGGGATGGATATGATACCTGTGTGGAGCCAGGAGCAGGGGGGAGGAATCCCGTGACAGTGCAGGAGAGGCTGCATTCCCCAGGTACAAAGATAGTGATGGACGAAGGGAAAGGCCCTCCTCCTCCTTCCAGTACCTTACTGAAGGGAAAAACAAAGGTCACAGTGACACGTGCACCATACAGGTTAACACAGCGGCAGCAGGAGGTGCAGACCTGCCAGCATAGCCTGGGAAAAGGGCAGTACTGGCTGGGGGAGCTGGACCCTCCCTGAGCACACAGAGGTGTGCGCTGGGAGGGTTAGATGGAGGGAAGGGAGAATCTCTCTCTTCTGCCATCCCTGGCATGGACGTGCGGGCCACAGCGCTTGCAGACTGGTGGGCCCTGGAAGCTGTGTAATGAGGTGGCAGGCCCTACAGAGCCCCTGCAGAGCCAGCCACAGCGTTTGGCAGTGGCCCTGGACCCTGGGTGCAGAAAGTGGCGAGGGCGGCCGGCCGGGCACACAGACTACAGAAAGGAACCTGAGCCAGAGAGTGACATAAAAGAAGCTGAGCTGCTTGGATGACTGTGCCTGCGGCCACCTGTGCTTTCCCAAAGGATGGTATTTTTCAATGGGAGATGGCACTCCTGGCGCAGCCTTGGAGTGATCTGACAGAGGGTGGTGGGGGTTTTTCTTTGGGTGTTCTGGAGCTGATGGACTCTGAGACAGAAGCCTGCCATTCTTCCAAATTGTGCAGTGTTTGAATAAAGGACCCCCTTCCTTTCCACCAAACCTCTGCCTCCAGGATTTGCCTATTGGTGGCAGTGGGCAGCAAACCCACTTTCTGTTAAGTAACGGATGGCGGCAGAGTATTACCATTACCTACTCCAGCTCAACCTAGCAGGAATGGATTTCTGCAGACCACTTAAGGAACTTGGCATGTGTTCCCAGCAACTGGGGCATACTCTGGGCTGGTCCTGCCTTGACTCAAGCCTGAGAAAGATGTAGTAGCTGGGGGCAAGAGCGAAAAGACAGGACCAGCAGACAAAAAAGATAGCTGCATTCGGGAGTAACTGTGTTCCCATTGACAGCAAGACAAAGGATGCACAAAAATTGCATGCAAGTATGGAGCCACGTCTAAGACATAAGCCAGCAGGGGGTAATTTTAAATCATGTCCAGTGGGGCCATCTATCGGGTGATGAGAGCTAAGCCTGGAGGAAGATGGGGGTGGAATGCTGAGTCCCACAAAGAGGCAGAGCAACTGCCTGAATTAACTACACATTTGCCCTGAGGAAATATCCCCAAGAATGGGAACCCTGGAGGAATCCGGCACAATTTCCTACAGAATCATCTTTAAACATCTGCCACCCAGAAGCCCCCAAAATCAGAGAGCAGCACCCACCACAGTGTTCTTGTCTCCCAATCTGGACTTCTAGGATGAGTCAGGAGCAGAAAGAAACACCTCCAGCACTCGAGGGGAGGGGAGCAGGACAGGGGAGCTGCCGTCATGCCTTTCCCAGACCACAGGTGCTGGCCTGCTAAAACCCCGGCAAGGGCAAGGATGGGGTTTTGATTAACACACGGCCCGGCTACTCTAATGACCCACTGAGAGCATGTGCATCACTAGAAATAACTCTGAGGCCGGTGAAAGAAACCCCTGGAGAGGAGCCAGAAAGACATGAGCTGCAGGGGCTACCACTGGGGGCCAGGAAGGCCTCACTCCCTCCCACTGCCTCATCAAATGGGACGGTTCGCTGGGAGACAAAAACAGAAGGTGCACTTTGGTAACTTCATTAGCTGTGCCCTGTCCAACACACTAACTACTATGAATATTCTTAATTCGAAAGTGAGCCTGCACTGTTATCCTTTCTTTTTCTTCCCTGACTTCAGTTCTGTGTTAGTAGCTGTTATCTTCAGGAAAGCTAATGTTTTCACTTCTCAGCTGTAGTCATTTGAACATATCTTGTACCTTTGATATTTAAAGACAGCAGGAGGTTTTCTATCCATATATTATACACAAACCTTTATCTTCCTACTACTATTCAATCTTCCTTCTGTGCTTCCCTAAAAATCACACTGATGGAAAAGTTACTTCATCATCATAAATACCAGTAAACCACCCACAAAGGAACCACTTCTAATAGTTAACAAACTACCCCATTATCCACACATCAGGAAGAGAAGAACAAAATAAATTTCTGGTGTCAAGTATAAGGTCATCAATAGCAAATATTTATTCCTAATTGATAATCACTCGAAAAAATGGTAGTATTTCTGAATGCAATTCAGAAAATACTCCCCAAGACACGTAATGTATAGAGAGTAATTTTATTTCTGAGTAACTGCAAGACCCTAAAAGACGGTGCCCAGACTTGTTCTGAGCACAGCTGAGGGCCAGCAGCACCGGTGTCACCTGGAAGGTTGCGGAAAGGAAAACTCTCCGGGCCTCCCATGGAGCTACTGAATGAGTCTGCACTTTAACAAGCTCCTTGGGGGACTTGTTTGCGCACTAAGATTTAAGAAACACTGGGCTAGAGAACACAGCATAAAATCTAACAATGGCCCAGACCAATCAGAAACACAAGGCTTTACGTACTATTATAGATATGACTCTAGATTTAAAGTGCTTGTCCCTTCTTCTTCGATACTTTATATAATCTAAAGCATACAAATTATTCATTGAGCCAATCAATCACGGATTCCACGCTCATGTAATTTAAAGCAAATCTGAGAGACTTGTATTGTCTAATTGTTGTTCCTAATTTTTACACTTATAATTTATAAACAGCTTCTTGTCCAGAGCTATTTTATTTCCAACAATTTATATTAACTTGTTTGTGAAAGAACACTTTTTAAAAAACAAGGGTTTCCTTTCATTTACGTGCATAATCTTAGATAACAGGTCCCGAGCCTGTGACTTCATTTCCATGTTGCTAGAAAGAAGCATCTTTTCCTTAGAACCAATCACAGTAAAAAAGTGTAATGAAAACCT